>JBCNYG010000008.1:13094602-13105262 GCA_039654305.1 Porochilus rendahli | reverse complement strand
TATATATAAATAAACTATACACGTATAAATGAATGTTTCATCACCTTTGTGCAACTGGCTTAATAATGAATCCCTCATTATCTCCTCACACTACTGAAGAAAGTTTTTTCCCTTGATAATTCCACTTATTTACATTCACTCTAGACATCAAAAGCCTCAAATGCTGACCATATAGGGTCAAGATCATCATCAGAGTCTTTCAACTGCAAAAATACAAAAACGACGAATTTCAGTATTAAACCGTTTGAAGTGCTGGATCAGTCCAGCTTCGAGATTTTAGCGTGATTGTAGGTACTATCACTCATAATTTTTCTTGAAGGGTCCAGTCCTACAAGTTCATTTGGTTGCACCACGAAACGGGCTACCAACACCATGGATTGAGTACAAAATTCAAGCACACATTGCTACGTGAATTTGTATTTATCCGTTTGCTCGATCCTACTAGGGTCGATCTCAGCTGACTCTGGGTGAAGGTGAGGGCACACCCTGAACAGCTTGCCAGTCCATAGCAGGGCAACACACAAAACCATCACATTCAGGATTACACCTAGCGGCAATTTGAAACAGCCAGTTAGCCTTATGTGCATGGAGGAAATTGGAGTCGCTGGTGGAAACCCACACACGCACAGGAAAAACATGCAAAAGGCACATAGAAACGCCCTGGCCAGGACGCAAACCCAGGCCTTGCTGTAAGGCAGACGTGTTAACCACTACACCACCCTTGGACTTCTTTATCATCACCTTTATGAGGCTAACCGCTGTAAAGAAAATCATCATAATCGTCATCATCATCACAATAAAAAAAGCAATCAGAAAATAAATAAATATACACAGATTTACTAAAAACCTTCCTGATAAAAGAATATAATTAAAGCACTGTGACTAACCACCCCAAAAAAAAAAAAAACCTAGATAAAATCCCATGTTTGCACATAAGATGTACGCCTGACGCCATTCCCAAAATGGGTTATGGGGACACAACGTGTTTCTTTTTTTTTTTTTTGTGGGTCCAGAAAGAAATGGAGCCCTACTTAGAATGCTAGTATGGGATTTGGGATGAAAAGCACCATTTTGAATGCACTGGAGCTCAGTCCAGTTCAGTTCAGTTCTTTATTACCCACGAGGGACCTTCATTTTGCAGCTTAGGGGAAAAAAAAGGTTTATAAAAACCAACAAACAATAAATATAAAACAAGCACTGAGGATCCGTTTAGAAATCAGGCAGGATCTCTGGTTTTGCTAAATACAGAATTAGGACTCTTTTTTTTTTAAACTGAATGGTCAGAAGTAAATCACAGCGAGCTGCTCCACAGCTCTCGGGGAAACCGCTCCAAATCATGAATATATATATATATATATACACTCGTGCCAAGTCAACACATGAAACATGCAGAGATTGAGTATTTCACACCTTCGCAGCATTGGAGAATTGGAAAGCCTCCATTCAGAGCTTATTCTCAAGTACTCACAAACGTGTACATCACACACACATACACACACGAATGACTACAGCCACAAAATCGCATGCGGCAGAATCTTGCAGGGATGAAACCGGCGGTGGTTAGAACGGGTGTGAAGTCAGAGCTGGGAATTGAAACAAATTGCATTAAAGTCCAGTGTGAGGCGTGGAAGAAGGAAGCCCCCATGGCCTTTTTATTATTTCATTGTTTCACACCTGGAAAAAGGAGGAAACCGGATATAGCTCTGAGGGACAGGGGCACTTTGATGGAAAGCGAGAATGCTTTGTGTGAGAATGAGAAAGAGAACGCGAGCGAGAGTAATGGTGGAGGAGGACTTCGCCGAGATGTGGCTTGTGATTTCTTGCTGCGCTTCTCTGCTCGCAGTATTTTAAAGGAGTTCAAAGGCGCCACTTATGCGCACACATGAAAGACTTGCTGTGTGGGTGGTGCCACCTCTACCCCCAACGGTTCCATTCCACACTCATGTCTGAAGTGCTATATTTATTATTCTGATTTAAGTATACACGTCAGACCTGGGATAGAGGGGCTTGGATATAAAGTTGATAATGACGACAACGCTGATTACAAGCTTTGTGAAAGTTCTCCTGTGCACTGCCCCAGAAATGTAATTCACGTGGATAAAAAAAAAAAAAAAGAAAAGAATGGCACCGAACATGCTGTATACTATAATCCGAGACTTCAGTGCTAGGCTTCAAAACTCCACTTTATTTACTAATGGGTTCATGAAATAAACCTTCAGCTTCAACATTTTCATTTATACTCGTAAATGAATCTATAAGCAGCAATTCTGGGGTCCAAGCACAAATCAGCTCATTACCAAAGGGTCTCGAATGAAACCGTAGTGCCGGTGGTGTAGTGGTTAGGGTGCTGGGTTCATGATTAAAAGGTTGTCGGTTCGAATTCCTGTAAGACCCCTTCTGTGCTAAGACCTCAGGGCAAGGTCTCAACCACAAGGGTGCCTCTGATCACCTAGCAGTATAAATGGGTACCAGTAAGAATACTGAGAAGGAAACGTGATGGAATAGAGTCCCATCCAGGAGGAGTTAAACTTCCTGATCTTCATGTTACAGAAACCGGGATAAGCTGCGGCTGTGATGAGCCACTAAGCTCCAGTGTAAAAAGGCCAACAGACTTTATCTGCCTTTAAATGATTCAGGTCAGGGGAGGGCTTAGCATAATAAAGGTGTCTGTTGATTGGGGCAGTGGTTACATTAGAATTAAATACACCGAATATTCTCTGATCCTCTCCTGTAAACACTTTTCTTTAGAATTTAGTTTGAAGATGCCCTAAAGGCTATATAAGGGCAATTCTGCAGCAATTAAAGTTGTTTTAAATATATTTTTCACATATTTAAATTTGCAAATTTGTGGGTTTCTTTCAAATTTGAAATGTCGGTCACTGAGTCTTTGGCATTGTGGACAAGAAATGAAATAATGACTGACACAACAGTGCTTGGACCCCTGAATATATATTCAACTACAAGGAAGTAGTTTGTGTGCTTACATTCAATCAAGCCACAGGAAGAGCCGAAGTCATTTCCGCATCATGGAACCTTATTTCGACGAAAAAAAGCATAAACAGTCGTCCATGGCTGGAGAATTTTTTTTTTTTATTGTGAGGTAATTTACACACATTAACCCTACCAATCTAAAAATCTGCATAAATACCATCATGAGGTTTTCTTTCCACCGAAGCCAAGCTATACATAAGGCCTGTGGGGTTTGTACCAGGATGTTACCATACTTGTTCCAGTCAATCCCACCCGATGAAAGGACCAGCAGTTCATAAATAAAACACTTTGGGTAAGATATATATCGTACGTGCAAATCACACAATCGTTAAATCACGTAGCCTAGCGTTAGCATGCAGTGAACGCTAGCTTGTGGTGATGTTTACTGTGTGAGACGAAATGTAGTGTTATAAGAAACTGTGACTTTTTGACTTCATTCATTCATTTATTTATTCAACTGAACCGCTTTCTCCCATTACAGTCCTGGAGGGGCCAAAGCCTACCTCTGCCAAGATTCGACGAAGGCAGTGTGACACCCTGAACAGCCTTGTGTTAATCAGCCTTGTGAACCAGACACGGCTGGGAGGATGGCTGGCACAACCCGAAAGCGACCATGTGCTTATTTCGGGATGAACTGTTTATTTGTTAGAGCAGTTCAGCTAATAGGTCACCATCAGCCCCGCACTGAATATCTGAACATCACAACATTTTGTTCATGTCCACGTCTCTAAATTTCGTTTTTTATTCTTCTACAAAGCCGCCTGCATGTTTTATGACCTGAAGGCACGGGCCGTCTGCATATTTCATGATCACGCAAGCCCACAATCCGCTACACGAAGAAAAGGGCTGTTCGGGGTCAGAGTGTCAGCGAGCACAAGCGCTATCAGATGTCCGTGTAGACTAAACAGACGCTTAGAACTGTGCCACTGTGTCTCAATTCCTGACGTCCATTTATAGAGCCGACCGGCTGGCCTACAGAACAGGAAAGTGAAGTCTGACAGATAACTGCAGCACACAAATACCCGACCTACGCAGTTCAATCTGTCCAGAAAGACACGCCCGATCAATCACCGTGTGAAAAATGGCTGGAGTGTTTACTGCTCAATCTCACGGGTCGAAGACGTTCAGTGCTACAGATTGCACCTGTCAAAACACACACGCACACACGTGAGTGGTTATTACAGCATCATGCGTGTGCATCCAGGATATTTATTCAGACTTTAATTTTCTGAACTGTTTAATCCGATTAGGGTCACAGGGAGGATGAAGCCTATCTCAGCCAACTCTTTTGGCAAAGGTGGGGTACACCCAGAACAACTCACCAAGGCCATCACACACACATTTACAGTCACACACATACCTAAAAGCAATTTTGAGCAGCCAGTTGGCCTAACTTGTATGTACAGTACTTGGGTTGTGAAAGGAAACTGGAGTACCCGGAGGAAACCCACGCAAGCATGAGTTACAAAGCAAAGCCCTAGCCGAGCCCAGGACTCAAATCTAGGACCTTCTTGTTGTGAGGAGAACGTATTAGCTAATACAACACTGTGCCACCCTCATGACACAGATCTGAACTGGATAGGTTGATTGATTAATCAATCCCAGGGTCCCAGGTTCAATCCAGAGCTCCGCCAAAGACGCACGAATAAATTAGCAAACAAATGTAGATTCTGAATAGAAAAACCCATCACTGTGATACAGATCATCGTCACGCACTGGCCGTCACATCCCTAGCATATTACGTCTCTCTAGTACACCGTCATGTTAGCAAACAGGCAGCTGGTTACAGTCAGCTCCAGGATTATTGGCACATAAACCGATCAAATGAACAACACAAATCCTGTGAATGATCGTTTGATCTAAAACATATGGCAATGCTTAGACTTGAGATGGTTGACGCTAAAGTTGGGACTTGCCCGTAGGCTCGATCTATCTCGAGGACTATCAAGCCGGACAGGTTAAGTGCCTGAATGTTTGAAAACATGACGTCTGCATCTTTAAGATTGACAGAAATCAGCTGTGGTGTGTTGCATGATCCGTGAATCATTTTTGCCTAATTTATAGTCACATATAAAGATTATTAGCCTACGCAGTGCGGCGTCCCGGACTCGGGAGCAGTAGAATTCTTATTACAGCAATAGTTTTTCAATCCATCCATTTGCTGAACCGTTTAATCCTACTTTGGTCGCGGGGCGATGGAAGCCTATCGAAGCCGACTCTGGACAAAGGCGAGTACACCCCGAATAGCTGCCAGTCCAACACACAAACACACACATACACACTCAACCATTTACACTGACACTCACATCTAGGGGTAATCTAAAAAAATCCACTTGGCCTAGCGTGCATGCCTTTGGACTGTTGGAGGAAACCGGAGTACCCGGAGGAAACCGACACAAGCGATGTCCCCATCAATTACCGTGCTTTTGAGTTCGTTGGATCCACGATGGTCTAGCGAGCTGCTCAGGGAGTACCCCAATGTTGCCAGGAGTCGGCTGGGATGGGCTCCAGGGGTTCATGAATTGAAGAAGAGGAGGGTGTTACACAAGTATAAAAATCTGTGAGAATATTTAGGCTCCGTGCTGTTATCCTCTCCAGGCTAGGCTTAGTCACGGGGTGCTACTTATTATAAAACCAGAAACAAATTGTACTATTTTATTTTTTGAAGTGCTTTATCCTTTATTAGGGTCACCGGGAGGCTGGAGCACTGCAACACTGGGGGCGGGGTACACCCTGAACAGCTTACAAGACCATACACACACACACACACACACACACACACACACACTCACATTCACATCCACGAGCAGTTGAAAATATCCAATTAGCCTAATGTGCATGTCGTTGAACTGTGGGAGGAATTTGGCTGGGTGGAGGTTTATGCTCTCCGAGTAGTCGTGGTACTCTTTATAATCATGTTATCATAATCGGCATGTTGGTGTAGTGGTTAGCACACCCGCCTCACAGCAAGAAGGTCCTGGTGTCGTGCAACGCTCAGCAAGAGCGTTTCTGTCCCAGGCCCAAGACCTGCACGTTAGGCTAACTGGCTGTTCCAAATTGCTGCTAGGTGTGAGTGTGAACGGTTGTGTGTGTGTTGGCCCTGGGACGAACTGGCGCACCCCGCCTTCGCTCCGAGGTTGGCTGAGATAGGCTCCATCCTCCCAGCAACCGTGGTAGCATAAAGCAATGCACCAAATGAATGAATATGAAAGTTTATACACATGTATTTATAGTGCATGAAGAAATTTTGAATCCCATGCTGGTCCACACTGAGGTTCTATAGCACACGTGTCAAACACGGCAAGACCTGCAGGCCAAATCTGGCCTGCCAACTCATTTTATGTGGCCCGCGAGGGCTTTCAAAGAATATGAAACATAATTCATCAACTCGGGGCTGCACGGTGATGTAGTGGTTTGCACGTCCGCCCCGGACTCAGCGACAGCATTTCAGTAAGGGGTTTTTGCATGTTCTTTATGTGGGTTTCCTCTGGGTATTCTGGTTTCCTTCAACATTACAAAAGATTGTTTAGTGTGCATCCGCACGTATGTTGGCCCTGAAATGGACAGGTGTACCCTGCCTTCGCCCAGAGTTGGCTGAGATAGGCTTACTGTGCCTTACTGTGACCCTAGTAGAATAAAAGGGTTCAGTAAATGAATGAATGAATGAACGTTGCCATATTCTTGAGGTGATTGTGTCTGGGCCATAGTGGCTCAGTGGCAAAGGTACTGAACAGAAGGTTGGTGGATCAATCCCAAGAACTGCCCAGTGACCACTGACGGGTCAATAAGAAAGGCCCTTAACCCTTAACTGCTCTGTATAAATGAGATATACATGTATGTCGTGGGGGATAAGGGTGTCTGCCACAAGAAAACTTAAAAATAGAGATCCTACACACTACTGGTGCACAAGAGCAGGCGCTCAGCCAGCGAAACAAAAGGTGAGGACCACAAATACGAATACATTTCTGGTTGCACATCCCTGCGGCAGATAGTGATGAAGCTCATTATTTATACAGAATATTCTGATGAAATCCAGACAGCTAAAAGACACACGCTGACAAAGACTCAGCATCGAGCATTAGCCAGAAAAAAAAAAGCAATCAGGCCATTAAGCTGCAGAACAGTAGGTGAGAAACCTCATCAAACGCTTCAGGGCCTTCCCCTGTTTTCAGACACAATCTTTGCTTTCTCTTCCTTCACCAACCTGACTTTGCTTTACTTCCTTTGAGGTGAAGAACAAGGGACTCCTGCTGGAGTGGATCCAAGGGGTCGGTGTATTTGAGCTGTTTTTCCACCTCAACGCACAAGGAAATATGCGGCGTATTGAGCCTGCATGTGTGCTCAACCGACTGCTTTTTCTTAATACCTCTGGGCCCAAGGAACAGCCATGCTGGTCCATCACACACACACACACACACACACAAACACACACACCAATCATACCAATCAGTACTGCACCGTTACATGGTGAAGCATCCATCCCTAAGAATTCCCATTCCCTCCTGGTGATACCACCACAGCGTTTACACAGACACACACACACACACACACACACCATATCTACCGCATCCAACTAATTAACTCATCGGCCCGCCTGGGGTAAAAAGCGAAATTGTGTAAATAGGTTTCAATCAAAACCATTATTGGTCATATTAGATGCTTGGGTGCTTGGCTGAGATGAGCTCTCGCGGCACTAAACCTCCAACACATCAAGGAGCTCATTTCCTTCACTGCACTGAAAACGTTAAAGGGAAACACCGTCTCCAAACGATCTTCTCAGATTCGCTCGAAATGCGCACCGAGGCGCTTACGATGCTGCGGGCTTTTTAAAAAATAAAAATAAAAAAAGGATTACAGGCGACAAGCGTGACGAAGATGAACACACATTTATAATGGATACAGTGTTAGGAATTAGGAACGTAACACATCGCCGTTATCTGTACCGGAATCTCCGATTCTGTATAGGCAGATCTAAATACTCGTATCTTACATGGCCTAAAGTGGAAGAAAGTAAAAAAATTCATAGAAACGTCAGTATAGTGTGTGAAGCCTGGCTCTTAGAGTCCGTCACTCGATTTCACACCGGACATGTGGAGAAGACTGGAATCATTCCTGCTTTATCTATTTCTGTTTGTATGAAATAGATTTTTCCCTCAAATAAATTATCGGGATGGATGATTAACTTCAGAATCATGTCCAGAATCATTACCGTAATGAAAATCTTTTAAAAATATAATGATAACAACAATACCAATGGGGCATTCTACAGTATTGTAATATGAACAAATTCAATTCCAGTAAATATTTTTGTAAAAAAATAAACAAAACCCTAAATCATCTCTGTCAATTAACATTTTCCAAAAAAAAAAATACCTGACTGACTTTGTCTTATACTACAAACACTAGGCGGATCCCCACGTGGTCAACGGCACACTTAGCATAATCATTCATTCATTCATTTTCTGAACTGCTTAATCCTAATTAGGGTCGCGGGAAGGCTGGCGCCCATCTCAGCCGACTCTGGGTGAGGCGACTGGACAACTCGCCAGGCCATCGCAGGCGAAAATCAGCAATGGTTCTTTTACATGCCTCTCACCATAGACAGGCATTTGATAACCCAGTTAGCTGCACTGGGGGTCAGCAGTGACAACCCGCTGATGGTGGGGCTTGAACCCCCGACCTTGGAGTCAGTAATCCAACACTTTAACCACCAGGCCACCACTGCCGCTAGCATAATCATGTTTTTACTAAATTTGATTCTTGTGACATGGAAATCAGGTAAGAAATTATGTCCATCTGATATAAATAAATCTGAGTTTTTTTACATGACCATGTGTACTTCAGGTGGCCCTGCTGACCTTGAAATGAGGTCAAGGTGGCCTAGTTTCAGTAGAAGATTTTGACACTAAGTATAACAGGTACGAGTCAGAAACCGATCCGATAAACACTGCACCCTCTGGAGTGTTAACAGACATTTCTCTTGACTTGACCTCTGTGACCTTGAAAAATAGGTCAAGGTGACCCAGTTTCGATTGGCTGGTAGGGCGTTGCGTAGGGACCATTTACCAAAAATATAAAATGCATTCACAAAGAACCGGCGCTGCTGGAGTGTTAAGAAGTGCCTGTGGGGGATACAGTAGCAGTGAACAGTCCGGGAGGAAATTGTATCCTGACTGAGCTTAACGAGGGGCAGAATAAGAATTTAGTCAATTTTTTTGTGTACACTGTATTTATTATGTATTTTCTCAGAGTAGAGAATGAACGGCCATGTTCCGAGCGTGATACAACAACACTCAAACACTGAGAGAAACTCGCTGCCTACATTTTTTTTAGGATCGTTTTTATTTTTTATAAATTGTTCGGCACTTTCGCCTCACAGCAACTCTGTGGAGTAGCATCTTCTCCCCATGCTTGTGAGAGTTTCCTCAGGGTACTTTGGTTTCCTTCAACAGCCAAATTGCCCCAAGGTGTGCGAAGGAGGGTGAATGGTTGCGTGTTGCTCTGTGATGGACTGTCAGAGTATACCCCGAATTTGCACCGTGCTGGCTGAGATGGGCTCCAGTCCTCTCGTAACCCGAATGGGATTAAGCGGTTTGGCAGGTGAGAGTGAACAATCAATTTCTTCGGTCTCTATTAAAAAAGATAAAAAAATGAAGTTATACCAAATGTTATATGCTTCTGGCCACTTATCTTAATTCTCGAACATAAATCTTTACACATGTGCAACAGCTGTAACAGAGCGCCTTTAAAACGGGTGTGGGAGCCTTAATATTGCCGGCTGCGCAGTTAGTAGCATTTAAATTTGATTTTGCATGGGTTTCCTCCCACAGGTCATGTACATGCACACTGACTGTCCCAAACTGCCCCTAGATGTTGGTGCGAATGGTTACGTTTGTGTTGCAAGTCTTCAACCTGAACAAACATTGTTTCCAAACAATTAGTTTTTTTGAAAATTAACAAACTAGCAGCCAAAACCCACCTGGCCCAGACTAAACCGTTACTGAGGACCGCCACACGTTCACGGTCTTAATTCGTCCCACTCGCTGGCCTATGGATATAAATAACAGCCTTCATCTTTCAGGAATTATTGATGCACACGTGCGCACACAAACATCCTGGTCCTGATGCACACCTGTAGTCTCTAACAACGATGAATTTTTCCTTCACCTTCTATACCAGTAGTACTTGCATGAATTTCAGATTTGGTTGCGTCCCCACAGTAAACGCGTTTTAAGGGTGTTAAATATAATCACTGCAGTGATGCATGACGACACGGACATGGACTATTCAGCGTCGAAGCAGTGACATGATAAAACTGATTCTAGCCAATAAAGTTTTACAGTCCAAAATCATTTCCTCTTAGCACCTTTAACGCCTGTGGTTGTCTGGAGCGAGATGACCCAAGGCGCTGCACCGTTTAAAACTCCAATCAGCGGCAAAAAAAAAAAAAACACCTGCTAATTTTTGGTTTTATCTCGCGATCCGCAGAAGCGTTCATTAAAACCCGCCTCCCAACATCTACATAGATGCCTAAAACATCTGCCTCCCAAGTGGTGCAATCGACCATATCTAGATCGCAGGATCAAATCCAGGTCGAAGCTGCAGCAATCCACGGCCGGGAGTCCATGGAAGCTAACTGGCCGAGCTGTCACGGGATGGAGTGACAGCG
>JBCNYG010000008.1:13073890-13092906 GCA_039654305.1 Porochilus rendahli | reverse complement strand
AGCTGTCACGGGATGGAGTGACAGCGTATGCACACTTCCCTGTCACTCACAGCAATCCCGAACCAATCGTGGTTTCTGTGAGCTTTCGTAAAAGAAAGAGGGTGGATAGCGCTTTTTCTCCAAGTGTGTCAGACTGGCCCAGAATGCACACGTGCAGCAGTTCGGAGGAACATATACGGAACTGTAGGAAGATGTGAATAATCTGCGCTATTTAAACTCCCTGAGCAGGCACCCCGTCTTTATACTGCAAAACTACAATGTGAATGGTCCACTGCCAGCCTTCTTAATAACTTCCATCCACTATTTCCTCACCTGCATTAGCTGTACACATGCGAGAGAGAGAGAGAGAGAGAGAGAGAGAGAGACTCGCTTGCTGCTGGCTGCCTGCCGTGCGAGCTTGATTCAGCTCAATTCCACACAAAGCAGTAGGCTGTAAATATGCTGGCCTGTCAGAGAACACAGCAGGTGCACCTACTCCTTACCGTTAATCATCCAGCTGGCTCGCAACATGCTCCCTCTTCCGTTTCACTGGGCGTGACAGAACACCTTTACACCGTACACTACAGCACCAGCATCAGTCGCTTTACGTGTTACGAAGCACTCCGTCTTCCTTCTGCTCCTCGTAATCGTTCGAACCTTTTCATCTTTAAACACATCCAGCAGGAGGTCAGAGATTGGAGCGCAAACGACGGGACACGCTTTTTTCACGGAAAGACTGCGGGGTTCGTCAGAGTTGTTTCCCGCACAAAGCGTTCTGTTGTCAAGCCAACAGTCAGGGCGGTTCTGGTGATGGATGAAATGTCAGAACAACGGCAGATGGCCTCCTCATCGATATAACACATAAAGCACATACTGAACGGAGGTAAGGCCTTGAAGCTGCTCCGAGGTTAAGAGCTAGCAAATTAGGCTAGCATGGAAGCAATACCACTCTAGGTAAGGGCCTGTGGGTCACTCCGCTCAAGATGCCGCTAATTCTGGTCTGCGGGAATATCGTTTATCAGACAATGAAAAAAACACTTCCCACGCCTCTGGGAGGACAACCAGGAACTCATTATCCTTCTGTCATGTCTATCACGATCAGGGATCAGGTGAGGTATTAATCAGGCTTACGACTGACTCATCAGAGCAGAAAATGAGAGGGGTGTATATTAAATCCTGAAAAATTCTTCAGACATTTCCAAAGTCAAGGAGTTTTTTCTATATTGAAGTCTGCCTCTGCCGACTCTTGGAGAATGCAGGGTACACCCTGAACAGCTCGCCAGTCCACCACAGATTCAACACTTACACAACCATCACGCTCACACCTAGGCGCAATCTGGAACAGCCAGTTAGCCTAAATCTGCATGTCTTTGGGCTGTTGGAGGAAGCCGGAGTCCCTGAAAGAAACCTATGCAGGCACGGTGCAAACATGCACCTACATGTCCACGTTGAGCCCGGGACTCAAACCCAGGACCTTCTTGCTGTGTGCATCTTTAAATCAGCAAGCACCAGACTGTAAAGTAAAACTCGTATGTTCTGTGCTTTGGCCTGCCGAGCTTCCCGACTGCAACCCTTATTCAGCATCTCTGACATCATAATTAATTACATCTCCGTCTCTGGCCCACCCCTCCGTAATAGCTCATCTCTGGAGAACATCTGCACTTCCTATAAGTGACTGGACGTGAATAACGGATAGAGAGGCTGACCTGCTGAGGTGGGAAGGCACAAAGAGAGTCTGGCAATAATCCTCGTAATCCGCAGTAAACAAAATCGGGACATCTTGCAGAGGAATATGTGGTGAACGTGTTACAGTAATCCAATCAGGAGAGGAAAGAGTCGGCCAGGGTTTCAGGCACACACTCAGCGTGTTTATGGCCACCTGTATTTATCTGCTCTGAGAGCACAGACAGGATGGATGCATACAGCTGGAAGAAATCCTGTCTAGCTCATTTAGAAGACGTTTAAAGAAAAGGGAATATTTAGAGCATATATATCCGGGATCTTTTTTTTTCCTACCTTTAATCCTCATTAAAGTGATAATTAAGACTAAAGATTAGAAGTCAAAGTCCTTTTTTAATCGCTCCAAACTCCAGCTTATGAGACCGAGGAGATAACTTCGGGAGTGAAAAAGAAGGGATGACGTGAAAACCACACAAAAAGACAGCTGGATCAGAGTCGGGTTGTGGCTTTTATTGAGTGTTGAGCCTGAGGAGGTGGGATAATGGATCGCAACACACTCTGATACCGAGTTCTTTCAGTACAGTACATGGAAATCTTACACTGATCTACATCTTGCTAAGAGCAAGAGTTCTGTTTGAAGATGCAGCTCTTTGAGCTTGCGGTTCTTCGGAACGATCAGAAGGACGCATTTGGGTCAAATTCTTGAGAAAGATTGGACAAGAGAAAGAAAGAAAGGGGAAAAAAACCCTGACGGGAAGGGACGAAAATAATTGGCTTTGTAAAATCTTTTTCAGGATGGCACGGTGGTGTAGTGGTTAAAACGTTCTGGGGTCGAGCAAGGATGTTACTGTGTGGTGTTTGCATGTTTTTGCTCTGCTTCTGTGGATTATCTCTGGGTACTCCGGTTTCCTCCCACAGTCCAAAGACATGCACATTAGGCTAACTGGTTGCCCTAACTGCTCCTGTGTGTGAATGTGAGTGTGAGGAGTTGTGAGTGTTTGTGTGTTTCCTTGCGATGGACTTACGAGCTGTTCATGGTGTACACCGCCTTCACCCAAAGCCGGCCATGATAGACTCCAGCCTCCAGGCAACCCTAGCAGGATTAAGCGGTTCAACAAAAAAAATCAATGACTACTTTTCAGGGAATGGCTTCATCCTTGTGTCATGAAAGACCAGTCCACTGTTATTCCTGGAAAGCTGTCTGACCCTCAGCAGAATTGCTGAAGCTTGTGTGTGATATCAGTCTGAACGCAGGCTAAACAGAACCATTTCTGTATGTGCTAATAGGAAGGACTTGATCGAATTTTTCCTGTTGAAGGATTAAAGCCTGGCCTAGCTGGTGAAGCAAACAAACACTCCTCAATAAAATCCGACTGTACTAGTGAGCACCGTGTGCTCTTTAAGTGACAATTTCTTCCAAAGAGATACAGGATTGTGGAAATGCTGAAGGAAATATGTGAAGCCAACTCTTTAAGGAATGCTCGTGGCTGGCCAGGACCGCACAGAGTCTCGCCAAACCTTGGCGCAACAAGCCCTGCTTTCTCATTCTTCCTCTACCCAAACTCGCACCTCCCAATACACACGCGCACACACACACTTGTGCTTTCAAAACAGTAATAAAGACATCACAAGTCTGTCCTTGTCAAGAACTAGACGTCCAAACATTCCAACCATGTTAAAAAGCATCCTTTCCCCGACCTGGGGAAGAATCAACATTAAGTGCCTGATGATGGCTTCAGAAGAAAAACATTTGCGGTGGTGTGAAACCTGTGGTGCTTTGATCAAGTACAGAAGGCCCTGCGTGGGGTGAAATGGTGGAAATCGTAATCAAGAGGTTCTGACAAAGAACGCAATCTGACACCTGCCGAGCTGAACAGCAGCCGTCTTTTTGCTGGAAATTATCATCCCCTCGCCTTTGTTGCGTCCCTGAAAGCCAAGGAGGCGTCCTGAATGCCAATTTCCTGAAATGTGTGTGTTCTGGGGCTGGCCAACTGTTTTTTTTTGGGTTGTAATACTCCTACAGAGTGGTGTGTTTATAGATTTCCTTTTGAGAGAGGTGCACTACAGCTGCAGAAATGACTCACTCAAGTTGTGCTTTTTTGGGTATCTGTAAATCCATCCTTTTAATGAAACCCTTTGAATCCAGATGAATTTAAAGAAAACTACTAATACCCACCCAATTAAAACCACACAGCAAACTAATCAAGATGTATTCCCAAAAAAAGCAGAAACATTTCTTTTTTCTTGATGAAAGAAAAATGAATGAATTTCATTCTTGCCCCCATGTGGAACAAAAAGGAATTACAAGCATTAGGATCAAGATTTCAGTGTATAAGCAAAGGCATTATCATCATTATGCTTGTAATCAGACTGAAATCAAGGTATAAGCACATTTTCTCCCAGGAATCACGACACACGCCTGCGTTTTGCACAGTCGCACTTTAAGACCATGATGTATGAATGCTAATGATGTTTCCTTCTACATTACAAGGCTTTTCTTATATTTGATGTTCACATTGAGACATATACACCAGGAGGGAAATGAGAATGAAGCTGATTAGAATTAGTGCATGGGGTCATGTGTCTGGTGTCATGTGATCGCGTCTCTGATTGCACGGATAGTGAAAGTTTGAGGTCGGAAAAGTAGGACGCAAACCGGACAAGCAGCATGGAGTGTTCATCAAATCATCTACCGAAGTGGACAACATGTGGCTTCGTAGATTATTGAGATCTCATAAAAAAAAAAGACAATAAAGAAATAAACACGCACACACCGAGTAATAACAGGAGCGTTGGCTAAACCGTGCCAATCCGCCCACACGCGTAAAATGCGCAACATGCGTAAAATGCAGGATTTTGGCACGGCGCATTTGGCACAACTTTCAGAAACCCTGGAATGTTTCGCAGCTCGTCGTTCTGGGATCAAGCCCTTTCTGAGCACTTTCACTGCATGTAACAGAAATGATCTCACCTTCTTCCGGGGCTGCCATTTCATCATATTTGTAACCAAAAATGTGCAGCATCAAAACATCACGCAAGGAGAGGAGTGAAGTCGGTGCTGCTTTCAGTGCGGTGAAGAGTCATATTAGCGGCTCGGCACTTTTCAACAGTGTTGCAGCATTTTGTCCGCGGAAACCTACAGCACTTTAATCCAGCGCGTTTCTGTGACCGCAGTGAACTTTCCCTCTGTTTATCCCCCGGACGCGCGGAGATCTGCAGTGTGATCGGAAGCTGAGATGCGACCTTGTCCCCTTCAACCACCCACAAGTCTGTGCGCCGAGCCGTGCAGCACCCAAAGTCACCACCACACCGCAGTTTCTCCTCTCGTTTTCTCCCACCAAGCTGAAAACTTTCCGTCTCCTTTCCCCCCCTTTCTTTTTAATAGTTACTGTCTTGGGGAGGTTTTTTTCATGTGCGCGCGATGCCACTTTAACGCCCAAGATCTCCAGACCTCGAATCTGTCAAACTGCTAGAAAAAAAGAGTTGGTTTGTAACACACACTTCGGATACTTTGTAGAGGAAATGTCCCGACAAAACGCCAGTCCGTGCTCAGTTTGGATTCCAGAGAAGATGCGTAATTCCATAAGATCCCAAGAAGGACGAGTGGAGAAAAATCACGAGTGAGAGAGAAAGAGAGCTCACAAGGACACGGAGACGCTGCGAGAGCCGAAGGGGGGAAAGTAAAACAAATAAATCCTTGGAATTTTAGCCCGGAGAGTTAGAAGGGCATCCCGCAAACAGCCACGAAGTGGACTTGAGGACAGTAATGAGTTCCTCTCCGCTCGGTGGAGCTCAGCTCAGCTCGGCCACAGGGACCGGGTGGGAGAGGAGGAGTCCGCTGGGTCATAGCGCCTCCTCACTCACTCACTCTCTCTCTCTCTCTCTCTCTCTCACACACACACACACACACACACAACCCTACTTAAAAAAACACACATGCGTTCCACCGAACATGATTCCTGCCCAGCTCATCTATCCATCCATCCATCCATCCATCCATCCATCTATCCATCTATCCATCTATCCATCTATCTATCTATCCATCTATCTATCTATCTATCTATCTTAATTTATATAGATTGACATATCCATTCATTCCATTCTTTCTTCCGGTCGCTGGAAGGCTGGAGCCAATCTTAGCTGACTCTGAGCACCCTGACCATCCCAGAGCCAACACAGATACTCAACCACTCACACCTAGGGGCAACTGAGAATAAACTGAATATGCATGTCTTTGGACTGTAGGAGGAAACCGGAGTACCCTGAGGAAAGCCACTCAAGCACAGAGAACACATGCAAATGCCAGACAGAAATGCCCTCGCCGAGCTCAGGACCTTCCTGTGATGCAGGTGAGCTAACCACTACGCCACTGTGCCGTTCTTATATTTGATGAATAGCTTGCAAAACCCAGTCATCTCATAACATAATTATTAAAAACTAAAAAATGAGAGGGAGGAAACATACATTCTTAAATGAAGTTAAACAAGAGCAGTCAGTGAATTAAGAATGTGTCAGTATAAACGGAGGACAGGCGATGACTCAGCTCATAACTGATCCTATTTGTCCCGCCATCTTCTATTAATGCTGTGCAACACTTTATTGGAGCCAGCACTAAGTGGCCGATAAGTGACTGATCTGTTACGCGCAGAGCTGCAATGTTCTGTGCAGTCCTTAGTAGATTTCCAAGGACGCCCTTCTGCTTTTCCAACAAGCTGTTGAGAACAGAGCATGTGAAAGAAATTTCTAGCCGCGAGTCCCTGAGTAAGTGTGTTCACACTGAATTGACTGGAGATGACTAAGCAATTCATTCACTTATCCATTCATGCATTCATTTGCTGAACCATTAAATCCTACTAAGGTCGCGTGGAGGCTGAAGCCTATCTCAGCTGACTCTGAGACAAGAGATGCTAACCTCTACGCCACCGTGCCGCCCAGTGCCGATTTGAATTTTCACAAAAATTACCATTGGAGACGAAGCATGGCAAATACATCTAACATTCGAATGGCTCTCAGCTATCATAAGACACACCAACTACTTCTTTTTGTAACTGGTTGGCTGTTTTTGATACCTCATTTTTTAAATTTGCATGAACAACAGAAATATTACCGATGTATACATAACATACGTATATCGTGGTCTGGATGTAGCTTGTGTTAGTTATCTTAGCAATAGTTGCGACTTTGACTATTTATTCCATCTTTAACAACTGGATATGAGTAATCACACATTCTGATTGGCTACTCTACCACTAAGCTATCACTTCATATACCATTATTAAGCACGTTACTAAGGAACGTACGTACTAGGAAGCAGTGTCAACTCAAGCTATCACTATGACTAAGTTACTAAGTCATTAAGTTAAGTTATTTACTAAGTCTAGATTTATTCCACGAAAAAGCAACAATATTTTGTTAACAAAATGTAATTTATTTTTAATGTATTTTTTTATTGATTTAATTTTTTTTGTTGATCATATTTAAGAAATAGACAGGATTTTTTGCTCCAGACCTCCAGTCCTCAGTGACACCTGATGCGGATGACCAGAAATGCAGCAAGACTCCGTGCTAGCGCCATGCTAGGTTCATACCAACTGGCTTCTCTTTTAAGCATTTGATGCTAAAAACATTGATATTTTTAATTTTCAAGAATTTGATTAAAATCATATTTGTGCTTTATTTCTCACACATAGATAAAACAAAACAGTTATTCCACTCACTCTCATTGGATTCGACTGATAGCCAGTTCACCAATCCAGACCTCACAAGCTATCAGTTCATATTCCGATTCATTGTCATGGAATAAGTGGTAAATATAAGCTAATCTTGACAGCATAACGGGTGGATAAAATTAGCAGTGGCTAATTAACATGCTAATGAGAATCTTAGACAGATGTAATGGACACAAACAAAATGATTACGATTGTATTGTTTATTGCTCTGTTTAAAATAGTGCCCTAATCTATCTTCCACCGTGTCTACCAAGAAGTCTGTATGTTTCAGTTATCATTTAATAATATTTGACCTCATTCAATAATCTGGATATGAACAAATTTACCACTGCAGCAACCCAAAGCAATTATAACGGAGCCCTTGTGCGGAGCCCCGTAGGTATAAAACATGACTAGGATGGTTGTCCGGTGTTCGTGCCACCACAGGAAATCACCAATAAAACTTTTTGTTTTAAAAACGGACTTATTAAAAAAAAAAAAAATCTGAACCAAAAAAAAGAGCGGCTCAGACTCGCACAGAATAACAAAACAATCTAACTCGAGTAGGTTAAGCAAAACACTACCAAACATTAAGGGAAGCACGGAACATGAACTCATTAAACATATAATTAAACTTGAACGACAGGTGATACAGACAAACGAGAAAATCAACGAGTTGAAGGCAGTGAAAACCTTTCCTTCTTTTACTTCAGACCATAGTTGGGAAACTTTGTGGACATTTATGAATTTATTTGTTGATTTCCTCCAGGGCTAAAGATACAGAACTTATAGGAGCATCGCTACCCTTATAACACCAGCCGCGGACACCTATCGCTATAAGGAGCTACGCCTTTAGATGGTGCCTAAATCTTTATATTAATAATCAGAGCTGATTGCTCAAGATTTAACTTTACCTTCATATGATACAAAATCTTTTACAGACTAACTGTTTTTTCAGGAATGCTACATTTTTGGTGAATAAATGTACCGCTTGCTTGATAAATGAGGCTTATTGTCCAGGTGTGAAGTTTTGGTGCATGAAGGCATGAATAGGAGAATTTGGGACAATACTCCAACCTCGTGACTTCCAAGATGTTTCCTATTGTGGTGTTCAGCTTGGATCCTAGACAATGGCTTACATTCAGCGATTCCTGCGGCCGACTCCAAAACCCGCACTGACGGATTGGGAGGTTGTGAGTTCAAATCTCAGCATTGTGCAAGGCTTCCACAGTTGGGCCCTTGAGCACATGCCTGTTTGGCTGTATGCAATCACAACGATAAGTTGGCGCTGGATAAAAGCGTCAGACAAATATGTAAATCTAAATGCTCAATTACTTACTCAACTACTATGAGTCAAAGTTTTGTCATTTTCCATTTGGATACAACTAAAGTTCTGCATCATTTAATCAGTGCTTTCAGCCAAAACAAATCGCACTATATTACACCGGAAAATAGCTCAGGCCTAATGTACCGTGACAAAATCGGCAACTTGTCAAAACATGATGTAGGCTATACATGAACCTGGGGAATCAATACTCTGTTTAAGCAGTTATATGATGTGTTTTATTTCGCAGAAGCTGTAACCCGAATACTCTTCTAGTTACATTTGTTGAAAGATTAGAATTTTTATCTCCATTATTAGATGTAAAGGAGAAGTCAGCACCTTTTAAACGTTAATCTCAATCAAATCTCTCCATTTCTTTCAGTGTGTTGAATCTCAGGTCGATAGGTTCTATTTAATTACTTTATAGGCAGTTATGAAAAAACTAAGTCACAAAATGATGATGTCATCAGAGCCCAAGTGAACATGTACAAGGATAGAATTTTGATCCATTCATGAGATTTTTAAAATCTTCTATACTATATTAATCCCTCAAGCGAAATTTTGGCTCTGCATTTAGCCCATCCAAAGTGAGCACACACCCTTGGAGCAGTAGGACACCACACTGCGGTTTCCGAAGAACAGTTAGGGGTTGGTGCCCTGCTAATGTCTACTTCAGCCATGAATCTGGAGGAAGGGAGGGTTTGGGAATCAAAGCAGCGACCTTTAGGTCCCAAACCCGCTTCTCCTTTTATAGATAGATTTTGTATTGGAGGTACCAAAACTTTCTCATCTCTTTCCAATTGCTGCCAAATTAAAGGACTGGAACTCAGGACCTTCTTACCGTGAGGCGGATGTACTAACCATTACACTTCTGTGCCACCAGGTCCCAAAACATGACTTTTAATTTCCTGTGCAGTGTGAAACTATATACATCAGGATTCGTATAGTTAAACACAAACATTGAAACACTGAAAGAAATGATTTTTACAGCCAAACTCCTTCATGTTAACTTGGGCCCTGATGATGTCATCATTCTGAGACTCAGTTTTTTTTATTAAACGCCCATAAAATCTATAAAAAAAAGTAGCTATCACCCAAAGATTTTACATACAGACAGATTTGAATATAGATTTTAATACAGAGTGATTAACTCTTTGACACAACTGCTGTCTTCTCCTTAGATACAGTATCTAAGCATCTATTCAGCCATTGTTGCTCTTATCAAACTCATCTACTTCTGACACAAGAGCACAGCACTTTGGGAAAAGAGAATAAGACACAGTATGAAGGCATTTTCAGCATCATCATTCATTCAATCTGCCACGTTTCCATGGTTTAATTTGGTGAATTGGTCACAAATCATTTGCCTTAACACAGCAAACTGCCAACTGTTCTGGGAAAGAGCTTCTCTGCAACATGACCCGGGTCCCATTCATCATACACAGATAACCGAGTTAGCTGGATTGGATTGTTGACAACATTACACGATGCTTGGTTTGTTGGTTGTTCAAACTGAAGTCGGTATTGCTCCCAAACCAACAAATCGCTTGGCTCAGACCTGCTTAATTTAATTTGTGCTTGTTCTTGTTCACATTAATTAACTTTCAATGTGCAGGAGGACTGAAAGTCTGAAGCACGGGGATATGAGTATACTGAGCATAGATATTTTCAAGAACAGCTGAATTAATCCATTCAAAATGATCGTACAATTAGTAATTTGCATGCGTAAAGGTCATCTTACTTTTTTTTTTTTAGCAACGTCTGAACACAGTGTGGTGGTGTTTTACCACACTAAACAGTGGGCTGCTAGTCATCAGTTTAAAGACCAAGGAGCTTATCATGGACTACAGGGTGGAGGTTACACCCCTAATCACACTGAGGGGACAGAGGTAGAGAGAGTCAGCTGCTTCAGGTTCCTGGGGAGCAACATCAGTAAGGGTCTGAGCTGGTCACATGACGTGAGTGTGATCACAAAAGCAGCGAGACTGCTGCTCTTCTTTCTTCGGCGACTGAGGAGGTTTGGCATTTACTCCAGAATACCCACCAACTTTTACCGCTGCACCGTCGAGAGTAATCTGTAATGCTCTGGACCGCAAAGTTCTACAGAGGGTGGTCAGATCAGCACAACACATCACCAGGACTGAACTGCCAGCCATCCAGGACCTCTACACTCAGCGCTGTAGGAGGAAGTCCCAGCGGATCCGCTCTGATCCCAGCCACCCCGCCCTCCCGTCAGGCAGACGGTACAGGAGCATCGGGACTCGGACCAGCAGATACAGGGACAGTTTCTACCCACAAGCCATCAGGCTACTGAACTGCTGATATACTTGATTTCATCGCCGGTAGTGATGTTCCACTGATACCTGTATATAACAATAAACTTGAAACTTCACCATGCAAATAAATCAGAGGTAAAAGTCAGCTAGGGGTGGTACGGTGCTTGCATGGGTTTCTTCCTGGTTGAGCTGTTCAGGGTGTGTGTCGGCTGAGAAAGGCTCGTAAGATTTAGCGGTTTGGTGAATAAATGAATGAAACAACACATCCAGACCTTTTATGTGCTGTATAAACACTATTAAAGCATCAAAATGTATCTCATTTAGGGACACAAAGCTACAAGCTCAGCCATTTTTTGGTGCTCCTCACCGTTATGATGTCGCTACCGCGAACCCATTCATGCACGTGTTCCAATGGTCACCTTTCGTCAGCTTGACCTGCTTGGTCATGCTGCGGTATAGTGAGGAGAGTTGTTACTGTGGTACCCAGCCATTGGAACTGGAAGGCGTAAGAGGAAACTGCTAAACATTGTGCTGTTCCTGGCTGTCGGGAAGCAAATGAATCTTTGCTGGAGTTTATTTTTTTCCCATGTCCCTTAGGATTTCAGTCCGAACCTAAGGGTTTGTTCAGCACATTTCAGCCCAGACTGCGTTTTGTACAGAGCACAATGCGCGGAACTGTTGGGCCAATTCCAGCTTTATGTGGTTTACTGATCCATAGCTGATAAGGTACTATAGCTAGCTAAATAAACTTTGCTAATGTGTAGTCAGCGCACCAAATATACATTCATATATTGGAGAGACTGGTGCCTATCTCAACCGACACTGGGACCATCGCAGGGCCAAGACAACCATTCACACTCACACAAAGGGGCAATCTGGAACAGCCAGTAAGCATAATGTGCATGATCTTTGGACTGTCGGAGAAAACCAGAGTACCCGAAAGAAACCCCTGCAAGCACAGGCTGGAGCCTATTTCAGCCACCTCTGGGCGAAGGCGGAGTACACTTTGAAAACCTTGCCAGTCCATCTCAGGGACAACACACGCAACCATTCACGCTCACTTACACCTAGGGGTAGTTTGGAACAGCCAATTAGCCTAATGTGGAGACTGTGGGAGGAAACCGGGGTACCCGGAGGAAGCCCACACAAGCATTGGAAGAACATGGAAACGCCACACAGAAACGCACAAGCCCAGCACTCGAACCCAGGACCTTCTTGCTGTGACGCGGATATGGTAACCCTCATTTACAAAAAAATATATAGAAAGTCTTAATAGCAAAATTTATCTATTCAAATACAATCTAGCTCAGGAAGTAATAAAGAAATCTGAGAAGGAGCCAAACAGGCTACATTTCCTTCAGGTTTGTGAATTTTATCAGCAGTTTAATGATCTATATGATGTTGCCTTCAAATCTCCGGAGACTAATGTGTTATTCTGAAGTACAACTAGGATGACCTTTAATTTAGAGCTAATGCTGCCTAGCTAGGCTGCAGCTTGTTCAGGGAAATGTAGATGTATTTACAATATCGTTATTCACAAATATGTATATCGTCCATGCTGAAATAATTAAAGATTTACTCATTGCGATTATATGATGTCACACATTATAAGCACACACAGCATTAGGATTTGCGGTTTAATTATGCAAGCGGCTTCAGTCCTGGTGTGTTGGAGGTTTTTTTTTTGCATGTTTTTTCATTCATCTATACCGTACATGACTGTAGTACTGTTTGAAATACTACTGTATTACTGTTCTTGGGCGAAGGCAGGGTTCACTCTGACCACGCCCTGACCATGGCAGGGCAAAATATTTTCAAGCATGCTCACACATAGAGCTAATCTGAAGCATCTGAATACACTAATTTGGGCAGCAAGGTGGTATCTGTGCAAAACTTCAGCACATACCCATCCTTCATTCATTCATTCATTCGCCAAGCTACAAAATCTTACAAAGGACGCAGGGAGGCTGGCGCTTATCCCCACTGACTCAGGGCAAAGGCAGAGAAAACTCATGTAAATATATGGAGAACATGCAAACCCCACAAAGAAACGGCTTCGCCGGGCACGGGACTCGAACCCAGGACCTTCTTGTTGTGAGGTAGACATACTAACCACTACACCATCATGCCGCCCGTCCTCCATCATAATAGAATATATTTGGATATGATCCTATGTGAATTGTGTATAGGCACTGTAGTTCATCCAAAGAGCCTCCTCGATCGTTTTCAACTACACAGGGCATCAAACCAGGAGCACAATTTTAGAAGCATGGGTTTATATGCATTCCGACAGAAAGAGTGTCCGGAATGAAGTGCGGTTTCTTCGCCGTATGCTGTCCGTCTGTTGTAACTCTGCAATGCCAGACTGAAACTGACGTGTTTGTGGGCTTCTGCTGGACCCAACCCACCGCCCCATCACCCACAACTTGCAATGCACATCAGTGAGTCTTTACAATGGCAAACACAAATACTGCCGTCCTCACTATACGTCAGTAACACACAGGTAATGTGACACTGTTTCTCTGGGCTTGATTACAAGTCGCCTTTATAGGATGATCTCTTTGTAGTTATTTATTTTGTTTTCGCATCCAGTCCAAATGTGTCGACTTTGGAAAGCCTGGCTTAATCCCACAATAACATTACTGTCAGCTCTGATTTCAAAAGGCACAAATGCCAGCCTTAGTGTTGATGGACAAATGAAAGGTATCCTCTTTCTCACCTTCAGCACATTTGGATTGGTTTGCAATGCCTGTTGTTGTGTCTGTTTTTGTACTTGAGGAATGTACTGTGTCATTTAAGGGCGGCACGGTGGTGGCGGTTAGCACGTCTGCCTAACAGCACGGAGATCCTGTGTTCGAGTCCCAGGCCCGACGAGGTTGTTGCTCTCCCTGTGCCTGCATGGGTTTTCTCCCTGGGGACTCCGGTTTCCTCCAAAAGTACAAAGGCATTCACATTTGCCGAACTGCTTAATCCTATTAAGGTCACTGTGAGGCTGGAGCCTATATTAACCGAATCTGGGCAAAAGCAGGGTATGCCCTGAACAGCCCACCAATCCACACACAACCATTCACACTCACATCCAGGGGCATTACGGAACAGCCTATTAGCCTAATGTGCATGAATTTGGACTTTAGGAGAAAACCAGAACACCCAGAGGAAACCTAAGCAAGAAAACGCCCTCGCCAAGCCCAGGACTCAAACTCAAAACCTTGCTGTGTGGCGGACGTGCTAACCACTACACCACCATGCCGCACACATTAACCCAAATTTCCACTAGGTGTAAATGTGAATGGTTGTGTTTGTGTGTGTGTGTGTGTGTGTGTGCTGGCCTTGCAACGGTGTGTCCAAGTTGAACACGCCTTTACCCAGAGTCGGCTGAGGTTCCAAACTACCAGTTATCATTATAGACCAAGTGTTTAACAGAGAAGAGATATAGAAGGTCCTTCATTCTGTCTTAAGTACTTTTCAAGCACTGTCTCTCTCTCTCCCTGTCTCTTTCTCTCTCACACACACACACACAAATACTTAGACACACAAGCTGCTCATGTTCTCAGTGGAGGCGGAACAGGGGGCAGGACACCACTTGCCCTGTGAATAATAATACTCAAGTGTCTTAGTTCACAACACAATGAGCTGCAATTGATACAAATGACTCTGAATTGGCGATCATGTGACTGGAAGCACAGATGTCCAACTTCACCTTTGGTACCAATCTGTAATTTGATTTAGCGTTTAGGAGACAGAAATGTCCGTGATGGAAATTTGTTGTGTTTCCTATGCCATTAATCTGTATATGGCTTTAATTCTAGCTGTCTAGTTCAATAAGTCAGCAGGGGAAATGACCTAATGTCTGATAACACGCTTCTACGGGTTTATGGGGAGACCTGTGATAATACGCTTCGATAATCTCTGTCCAATCTGGTGATGGTTTATTTTGACTGACAGACATGCTTTAAGATAAAAATTTGTATGTATATTAAATTAGCATATACAGGATTCTACATCATCAGGATTGTAAATCATTATTCTGAGTGGATAATGCTCGAATCAAACCCTTTGTCACAGGCACTCGTGCAGGCAGTGTCATTATTATCATGCTTTAAAATGGAAAAATAAATCAGAAATATGTACTTCCTTGTAGTATATGCTAAAATTTTCGATGTCCCATTTTGGGAATATTCAGCGACACCCCTCTCGCCTCCAGTGCATAAATGGTAATAATCCTGAGTGGATAATGCTAAGAATGGCAGACACTCCCGGTTTGTCATTTAAAGGAGTCGTTAGGAATAAAAAATCATGTTTTACTTCTCTTTTCTTGTGTTTGTGTGTAATATATGCTACGACTTTAAATGAACACAGGTGCCGAGCTTTTCTTACATGTCTTAGGCTGTGGACATGGAGTGTGTGAAGCTCACCTTTGAGAAGTCTATACTGAAATCTTGAACGAGTTTTAAGGACACTAAATTAACTCGTGGTTCTTCTCCATTCACAAGCACACACAGCTCACCGTCCTTAAAATTTATACAGTTTTGCTTTGTTATGTTTCTGTGTAGTTTATACTGAAACCAGGGATGTGGGTACATAAATAACAATCAATAATTGGTAGGTATGGACTGGGATTAAATAAGATTATTCTTCTTCAAACTCATTTTCGGAATGTTATAGAAGACAATTTTACTGGCTTCATGCTTTTCAGTGTTTTATTATTATTATTATTATTATTATTATTATTATTATTATTATTATTACTCGCCTCAGGCTCCATGGATGTCGCTGAATCGAATACACTATTCAGTAACATCATCCAAATTACTGTTAGGTCAGTGTTTATGAGCTGATATATATCGATTTATCAATTTATATCCACTACTCATACTCAGAGTATACAGTCGTGGCTTTATTAGAAATATCATCTTTAACTGGAGATCCCAAATCAGGCCTTCTGTTAATCTCCACTCCTCAGCAGCACATCCATCACCATTCAGAAGTTCCAACCCAGGCCTGCTTTCACAATCAGGACCAAACAGGAAATCAGCACAGCTGCCTTTTTTAGCATCTCTGTTGATTTACCAGCCACACACACACACACACACACCGCATCTGCGTTTCTTTTTTCGGCCTAGCCAATGAAAGCACTTCAAGTGTCTTCATCTTATAAGAGGACGATGTCAGAGCAAGAAAGAAAAACCACTGAGGTAGGTGAAATCTGGGGTGTACGAAGGATGCAGAGCGATGTGGTAATGTTAGAAAAATCCCTCACGCCTGGTAACAGAAGTAGCTGCACATCGATAGTGCTGAGACACAGACTTTTTTGGAGGACCACTTTGGAATTAAATATAATTTAGTATACACGGGGTGACCCAATAAAACCTCCTATTAAAGATAATTAAATGATTCTTTTCACACATGAAACTTCATTCAGTACAGTTTTTATTCGTCATGATTTAAAGATGATCCTCCGAATGGTGGCCGTCGTCTATACACGCTTGGAGGCTGTCAGGGCTCGAACGGTCATGTCGGGGGGAACAGCCGTGATCTTCTGCTGAATTACAGTCTTATGTGCTTTAAGAGTTTGGGGTGGATGAGTATACACTCGTGATTTTAGGCAGCACCACAGAAAAACAATCATAAGGGGCGGGGTCAGGGGAACGGGCCGAGAAAAGAACGTCTTGTCTTATGAGTCCATGTAGTATGTACTAAAAAGAAATATTTATCTCAGGCTCACTAGATATCAGTGAATAGCATTCTGACTATTCAGCGATATCCACCTTGTCGTCAGCAAGCGGGGGGTGGGCGGTGGGGGGTTTGGGGAGAGAGAGAGAGGGAGAGAGAGAGAGAGAGAGAGAGAGAGAGAGAGAGAATTATCTAATTAATTTATAATTTAAAGACATCTTGCAAGTCTTCAGACCGTATCAGCGTGAGTTAATACCTTCCAGAGAGACTAGACCCTATGGGTTGTAATCAGGCTTGTTAATTAATATTGCCGCTATCTCTCAGGCACAGTTGCTCTATCTACAGAGAGCACTCTCCTCTCCCAACTCCTGTTCTACTGTGTCACAGTTGCTCCTGCCCCTTTCTAAGAAGACACATCTGCTAGACCTTTTCTTTCTTTACACCAAAAATGGCTTACTATTGAATTCTCTCCTTCTGATGAAGACAGATTGACATTTTGGGTACCCCATTGCTTGGCGGGTAAATCCCCCATGGGGAATGAAAGGGTCAGATGGGCAGTCAGGTCCAGCCGTGGGTCAGGAAATCCTTTTGGGGCAGGCCCGAAGGGAATAGGGTCCATTCCTGGACGTACATGGTCTGGACAAGCAGGAGAAAATATACTCTCAGTTGTATGGGCCACAAGGGACAGAGTCGGTGTATAAAAGCACTACGCAACTGTCTCCCGTTATTAGATATACACTGACCTTACACAGGGATCACAAACGCCAGCCTCAGGGCCCACAAATGACCTCCAGGCAATTGGATTTAGCGAAGCATTAGGCTTTGTTCTACAGCGCCTTCACCCCCTGAATATCCAGCTAACTCAATAAGAGCTGCCTGAGTACCCATGCTGGTTTGTCACCCCGCCTTATTTTAGCTGGAGGGCAAGAAGCATCTAAACAGCACGTCAGAGATGTACAAACATAGCAGTGAACTTCCACTGACCACAGATTCCAGTGATCATGTGTGGCATGGTGCAAGACCATATTCACGTACAGATGAGATTCCTTATTCGTCTCTGTCGGGTCATAAATAAATGGGATTTAGGTAAACAAACGTATGAAGCTTTTTTTAATTAGGTTCTCTTCTTAACATTCTGCCATTCACACATTATATTATATGTATTATTATCACGCATAATACGGCGCTTAGATGCAAGATGGATGCTCCAGCATGGCACAGCCCATCGTTTAAAATTCAACACTTAAATAATAATTCATAAAATGACAAGCACGCTGTGCGGCTCTGATGAATGCTGCGTCTTCTAGTCTGCGTTAACGAAGTAAGCGGATGAAGTAGCGTCATTAAGCTGTGATCTCATCGTTTACTGAAATCAGTCTGATGAAAGAGAGAGCTAATGCTATAAACACGGCACCTTTCACTGTTCAAAGCCAACTCGGAAAACGATACGCTTTCCCTCTCCTTAACTCCATTCATGGGAATGAAACCTCCTGGTTGCAAAATCTAATTTTATCTGTCAGCCATTCTGTCATTCTAACCTTCCCCAGCCATGATAGAGACGTTTGATTAAATCCTTTCCATTGTTTCCCCTAACAACCAGTGGCCCAAATTACCGTAATGTACATGGCTCTGTTTATCTACAAAGCGTCGCTACTTATATGAAAACGCTTTATTTAAGAAGGCGCCAAGCCCGCTAAAGCTGAGTTTAATCATTCATCTGCACTCGATATCGATGGAATGGAGCCCAACATGCTGTTTAAATCAACATGGCTGTTAAAAAGCAGTCAGGTTTCATCTGTACCCAGATCAATAATCGCACAGCACAGAGGAGCCACAGTACGCAATACAGAAATATATGAGAGAGAGAGAGAGAAAGAGAGAAAGAGAGAGAGAGAGAGAGAGTTGGGGGAGGGGGTAGAAAGAGCTGTGTGGTCCCGCTGGTGTTATCACTGATAACGACTATTTGGTAAGTGGTAAGTATCCATGTACGAACATGTGCTACATCATGCGCCGCTGTTGAATTCTCCGTTCTGATTGGTCACAAGGTGTGACTTAATTTTCATAACAGCAGCTCTGACGATTAAGGCAACTGCATATGGATGTCATCATTTCCATAGCAACAAATTACACAGGAATTCCCAATACAGGCATTTCACATTCATAGTCTTCTATTTATTTATTCATTCATTCGCTGAACCGCTTTCGCTGATCCTATTCGGGTCACTAGAAGGCTGGAGTACAGCCTGAACATCTCGCCAGTTCATCAGAGCCATCACACACACACACACACACACACACACACACACACACACACACACATTCACAACTAGGGGGAAAAACATTCTGTTAGCCTAATGTGCATGGACTGTAGGAGGA
>JBCNYG010000008.1:13024860-13038831 GCA_039654305.1 Porochilus rendahli | reverse complement strand
AGACCAGCCCTTCTGGCACCAACAACCATGCCACGTTCAAAGTCACTCAAATCACCTTTCTTCCCCATACTGATGCTTGGTTTGAACTGCAGGGAATGTCTTGACTGTGTCTACATGCCTTAATGCACTGAGTTGCCGCCATGTGATTGGCCGATTAGAAATTAAGTGTTAATGAGCAGTTGGACAGGTGTACCTAATAAAGTGGCCGGTGAGTGTATATAATTATTGAATATTCTTTTGGTTATCGAAGAGATCACATTTCGAGCATAATGGTGGTGCAACCAAATACGGCGTCACACTATTTCATGGCTCTATCGCTCAAGCGTAAGCTGGGGTTTAGGCTGGGTGGACAGATGGATGCCTGGGTGAGTGGGGGGGTTGGATCGCTGGGTGAATAGATGGATGGATGGATGGATGAATGGGATAATGGATGGGTGGGTGGATGGATGCCCCCACACATTGATGTATATCCCCACACATGGGACCAACCTTTCACCTCTCAGACCCTTCTGTGGACACGGCACCTTTGACCTTAGGACGCCACGTCATTAAGGTATAAAGAGGCTCTGTTGGTGAGATAGTAAAGTATAGCCTACTATAGCCCATCCACCTCATGGTTTGGCTAGTTGTGTTTTCTGAAATGATTTCTGCTCACCACACTTGTACAGTATGGTTATTTGAAGTATCACAGACATCCTGCCAGGTAAAACCAGTCACGGCATTCTCCTCTGACCTCTTGCATGAACCAAAGCGTTTCCAACAGAACTGCCATTCATTGGATTTTTTTGTTTTTCTCATCATCCTATAAACTCTAGAGACTGTTACAGAACACCCAAACCGACCGTTCACCAACAACCCTGTCACAGTCAGAATCACAGAGGTCACATTTTTCCACGTTCTGATATCTGAACATTAACTGACACTCTTGTAATTGGCTGATTGATTAGTGCATAAATAATTAAGAGTAAGAGTGTTACTGTTAGAGTGATCGGTGCATGCCAGAAATTGACCACATGTAATCTATTCTTGTTTAACTTCGTATTTTTATCAAATTTCTTTAAATACAGGAAATGATTTTATTTTATTTATAGCTGTCCAATATTTTTTATTTAATATGGTTTTAGTGGATCATGTGATCAGACTCAGATCCCAAGGCCATTTCTAGCTTTAAGCAAGTGTGGTTCCAGATATACACCTGCCTATTTGTCTTCGAAAGCTAAGGGTCACCCTAGTCACGTCTCCATTTACACCCCATCAGCCTGGTCCACGCCGCCAGAGGCCTGACATCATTACTCTCCATTTCAGCATATCAGGGATAACATGCATTGAGATTGAATACTTATTGGCAGCAAGGTTGTTTAAAACCATGACAGTGATGGAATGAATGCCCAGTGGCAGGATGTGCATATGTGTGAGTGTGTGTGGGGGGGGTCAGTTTCTTCTACTAGGCAGTGTAAATGTGCCTGTTGATTTTCTGACATTTGGAGGCTGGGGGGTAATATTTTTACATTTAAAAACTGGTTGCCATGGAAATATTAGAATTTAAACTGCGGAAACCCAAAATATTAAACAGCACATCTCCACTGCCTAATTTAAATAACTGTCAAGATTAATAAAGAAATCTGAAACAGTTTTTGAGTCCTGGCCCAGAAACGAACACCACCCGTGTTCTTCAGCCGCATTCACACAGGATGTGACGAGCAAAGAGCAAATCATTTTGCCACTGAACTGCACACGATACGAAGTATTCTTTTACACGGCCTATGGAAGCGAACAGTACAAGACTTTGGGGAACTCAAGTTCTGTTGATTGACAGTACCAGCACCTGTCAATCAACAGTATTTTTAAGCCCTGACTGCTAATCGCTAGTGAGAAAGTTCAGCTGAATCGAACTCTGCTCCGCCCACTCCAAGTTGCTTGAGAAAATTCCGTCTCTCGTCGGTCATTTTGCGATTTGATGATCACTGACTCGAATCCTGTTTGGATCCGGCTATTCGTGGTAAACAGGTTGCCATGGAAACAATGAGAAAATATGAAGTGCAGAAATCCCCAAAATATCAAAATGCATAGCTACACTGTTCTGGAGTGAACAAGTTCGGGAAGGACGGATAGGCGGATAGACATACTGATGACTATACACCCCTGCATTATATACTTGGGGAATAAAAAGGATTTTTTTCCCAGAAAAATTTGGCACCGATGGGCTTAACTACCTCCACTTTTCAAGTACCTAGGGCACCTAGTATCGCAGAACATCTGGTACTGGGTGTAAACTGCCACCTGAACACAATCGGTGGTTCTTCTCCAGTGGTTTGCTTGCGTGTTGTCCCCGAGTGAGTGCAACTAGTGACAGGCGCACGTTGTTCCCGTCAGCTGTGTGAAAGCATCCTAAATGACACTGAAATCCATCCAGATACAATGGAAGCAGTAATGTACATGTAAAGTGTAAAGTGTAAAAATCCAGGAACCAACTTCTCCTTTAGAAAAACATCCTTAATAGCTAATCATACAAAAATGGCACATTCTGCTGTGAGCAATTAAGCTTGAGCAATACACCATGAACATCCTGACAGGGTCGAAGCCTTTATACAGGAAAAACGTCTGTCCCTCTGCTGTGCTGTTACGTGGTCTTTATTGACAGCAAATAACGACTTTAAACTGAAACGCCACCCAGATGTTGACCCCTGTACCGTTGGAGAAGATCAATATGCCACAAGTGGAGGGCAGTGAGGCAGGGCAGGCGTGTTAGATGCAGCCTCTCAGGGTTTGTGCGCTCCTTTCTTTCTCTCAAGTGCAAATCTACAGGCATCAAATTTAAGGCCCAGCAGTCATTTGGAATTATGGAAGAAATAAACTTCAGGGATTTGGACAACATTATAAAGCCCCAAAACAGGAACCAACTGGCCTTCATTTAATCCACTGAGTACATCCTACATCCACGACTCCACGAAGTGACCAGCAAGAGAGATCAGAAGCCATGAGTACGCTGGTGAAAACAACCCAGACCACATAGGGAGTCAAATATATTTAACTAAATTAAATGAATCCAACATATCTTATAAATACCTTACTGCACTCATTCATTCATTTTAATTAAATAAATTCCTTGATCTGGATCGTGATGAGGGTCGGCTTCAAAATATAATAGGGTTCTTGCCAGGCCCATACCCCATCCCTTCAAGTTTGGTGAAAATCAGTTCAGTAGATCTCTGAGTAATCCTGCTAACACTCAAAGTAACAAATGCTAGTGAATTCATAACATCCTCCGCCAAATAGAGACAGAGGTAATAAAGATGGAGATGTTATTAATATCAAGGCGCCCGGTGCAGGGGTCCTTAACACTCATGTACAGGAGGAAGCAAATGGTTTCAGAAAGTCTATTTTATTTCCAACAGATACCACTGTATTTCGTCTCCATCTAACATACCTACGAACTTAATTGGCTCCTTTAAAATCTTAAAGAATTTTAACTAGAGTATTACCTTTCGCCACAACGAGGTACAATCTGAGCATTTTATTACGTCTCCAGTCCAATCTAAGGTCCTTGATCCTAACAGTGACACTGACAATACCTACAAATCTATCCCATAGCCACAAATCAAATCATCCACGAGACATCAAATCAGATAACAGAGCAGCTTAAAGTACGTGGGGATTAGCTGACCTCTGAACTCAGCCACAAGCACTGCTTCAATGTCTGTCACAACCCTCCACCGCTTCTACAGGATTAATACAGAACGTATCCTACCATCAGTATCAGTCTAACACAACAACTGCACCATATCAGTCCAGAAAGCCCCCTGGAGGGAGATGAAACCAGTCCAAGGCATCAGCTCTTTTCCTCCTAATATCCAACAAGTACAGGAAATGGCACAGCTGAGACCTCTTCAGTTTGTTGCCAGCTGGGAAAAAAAAACCCAAAAAACTTACCAAATCATCTGGACCACTATGAGCATACTAGAAAGAGAGGGTTCATAGCAGCAAGCTATCCGGCTTTTAAACCGGGACTTGAGCTTTTCACACATCAGCCAGTGAAAATTGCTGTGTGGAAACGTGAAAAACGATTTAAGAGACTGGTGCGGGTGACAAGCTGACATCTAATTAAATCATGAACGACTATGACGACACTATCAGGATAAGTACAGCTCCAGCACTGTACAGGATTGACAGCATTTCATCTTCATTTATAGTCAGTTCAAATAGAACAATAAAGTTTATATAGTTATACGATTTTAATCGTATTTCCTTGATCCATCCATCCAGCCATCTCTTTTGAAAAAATTATTCAGAGCTGACTCTGGGCGAAGGCAGTGTACACCCTGAACAGCTCGCCAAACCATCACAGGGCCAACACAGGGCCTATGAGCAATCACGAATATCCACTTTTCCTAATGTGCATGTCTTTGGACAGTGGGAGGAAAACAGAGTACCCCGGAAGAAACCCATGTTGGAACACTTACTAATTTGCCAAGATGATTTGTTCTACCAGGGTCATGGGCAGGCTGGAGCCTATCTCAGCTGGCTCTAAGCAAAGGCTGGGTACACTCTGAACAGCTCGCCAATCCATTGCACACATTCACACAATCCACTATTCACAGTCACATTGAGGGGAAATCAGGAACAGCCAATCAACCTAATGTGAAAGTCTTTGGACTGTGGGAGGAAACCACAGCTACCAGAGGAAACCTACACAAGCACTGGATAAACATTTAAACTTCAAACAGAAATGGCCTTTGCTGAACCCTTCCTGCTGTGAGGCGGACGTGCTAACCACTACGCCACCATCCCGCCCTTTTTCTAATTTATTTGTTGCTTATTCTGTATTTTATTTTATTATGAATAACATGTCTGCCTCACAGCAAGACAGTACTGGGTTCGAGTCCTTGGCTCGGCAAAAGCCTATTTGTCTGGAGTTTGCATGTTCACCCAGGTTTCCTCTGGGTACTCCGGTTTCCTCCCACAGTGAAAAAACATGTATGTTAGGCTGAGTGTTTGTTCCAAATTGCCCCTATGTGCATGTAAGTGGTTCTGTGTGTTGCCCTGCAAAGGTTTGAGGAGCTGTTCAAGGTGCACCCCTTCGTGCAGTGTCAGCTGAGATAGGCTTCAGCCTCCCCGTGGCCTTAGTAGGATTAAGCAGTTCAGTACATGAGTGAGTCAATGACGACTGCATGACGGTAGCCAGCGAAAAACTGATTTAATAAATAATGAAAGGTGAAAAGCCGTGTTACATTTAATGTCAACGTCAATTCAGTAGATGAGCACTGTGTTTTAGTTATTCAGCTGAGAGCTTGTTCTTTCATTACCTAGAGGTGGATACGTCTTTGGATAATAAGGTCATGTGAGAGAATATAAGACCAGCTGCTTTAGTGATAAATAACTAACCAGTAAATTCACGAGGGGTTCGCTGTTTTCAGAATGCAGAATCGGAAGTCAATTTTTTCCTCCAAAAGAGCCCTCGCAGTCATGGCCGAGTTTGGAAAATCGGCCTATTTTGGAAGACACATGCATGATGGATATGACAGTTATGACAGCTTGGAGTCTGACTTTGAAATATATGCTGGGAGATGTGAATGGCAGACCTGCACGAGGTGAAGGACGCTCACTTCGGATGGCGGGGAAGGTTTGAGTTGGTCTGGAGCTTCATGTTATTAAATGACTTTCGCATAAAAGGCTGACGGAAATGTACTCGATAAGGTGTGCGGTGCGATAACATTTACTTCTTCGTGTCCTGGCAGCAAATGGAAGTCGGACCAACATTTGCAGGCGAGTAATCAAATCTAGGAGAGTGATTTAGATACGGCAGGCAAACACGACGAGGAATCTTCCTCATGATGATAACGCATAACTGCAGCCTTCAGCTAAACTGCCCAGCGACGGCGGTCCAATGTTATAGGCTGCCTTTTCAAAACGAGCTTTTCTGTTGCTTCATTCTTTCCTCTTCCGATGCTTCAACGCTCTTGAACACGTTGCTTCCTGGATGTTAAAAATGCAGCAAGCCATTTAGATTTTTTTCTAAGCCCTTTAAAAAATCCATCTGGTTGCCCGATTAGAGCAATTAAGGACTTTAATGGGGGTGTGGGGTGGTGTGGGGAAGGGAAGACAGGACAGAGCATACTGGGCTCCCCTCTCTTCACACTTATTATAGACTTCTCTCTCTCTTTCTCTCTCCATAACTTAGTATAGGCAAGACTTACATTCATTTCCAAGAGACAAACCCTCACCCCAACCATAACCACTACTTGCCTAACCCTGACACTAACCTTGCCTTAACCATAAAACATGTCTTTACTCTAAAATGTAATCATTTACACTATGTAGACTTGGCGGAGCAGCATAGTGGTGTAGTGGTTTGTAGAAGGTCCTGGGTTCGAGTCCCGCGCTCAGCGAGGGCGTTTTGTAGTTTGCATGTGCTCCCCGTGCTTGTGTGGGTTTCCTCTGAGTGCCCCAGTTTCCTCCCACAATCCAAAGGCATGCACATTAGGCTAATTGGCTGTTTCATATTGCCCTTATGTGTGAGTGTGAATGTGAATGATCGTGTGTATGTTGTTCAGGGTGTACTCCGTCCTTCGCCCAGAGCCGAATGAGATGGGATCCAGTCTCCCTGCAATTTTAATAGGATTCTCACACACTCACACACAATCAAGCACTCACACCCACACAACCACTCACTCACATATACACAATATCACTCACACACAAACCCAATGACGCACACTCAAACATACACACACACAAACACATACACACGCAATCAGTCGCACACACAATCACGCACTCACACTCATACACACACAATCACACACTCACGCACTCACACTCACACTATCACGCACTCACACACACTGGCGCACCGTGCCTCATAAACGGTTCCTAGCACAAAGCTGAGTTGCAGCTACTTTCCCTCTTCGTTATTCTCTAAATTTAACACTTCAAGTACCCCCGCACTTCCGCATGCTGCTTTCTTCCTGCTGCTGTTTCTTCCTTTTCAGTGTCGATCAGTGCCAAGTAATACTCTATTTCCATGGCTCCTTATTTCGCTTGAATTGTAACACAGGGAATTTGTGTTTTATGCTTGCCATCACACTGCCAGAGTCTGATTACAAATTTAATAAGCAAGCCAGGGAGATGTTCTCTCTCTCTCCTTCTCAATCTCTCAGAGGTCTATAAAAAGAAGAATTTCTGGATGTATTGGTAAATTAAACCGCCTCCGTGCAAGATTCCCATTCCTTGGCGACACCGGGGGAAGAGGAATAGCCCTTGAATCAACGACCTCATTACAGGTCTGCATTAAGTCCAAATATATTGCTCCATAGAAAAGAAATGATGGTGGGAATTTGTTGGGTTCCTCTTCATTTAACTAACCCCCTCCCAGTCTCTGTACAATATTGGTTTAAATTATTAACTGCGTTCTTTTATGAGTGTGTGCATGGGCCGTATGGGCGAGACTCTCTCTCTCTCCCGAGGTGGCTGCCTCCATAAAACACGTTTTCCGTGTTATTTAATACCTCATCTGAGAGCCACGCCACACAAACGGACTACCCTAAATCAACTGGCAGCTCCACTGTGAGCGTGTGATTGCATGCCTATCATTATTAATGAGATGAAAACAAGAAATTACCTTCTTGTATCGCTTGAGAGTCCAGCTACGAATCTTACGGACGTAAGAATTCCAAAAGATTGAAAGTTGTATTACAGACGCCATGATGATTTTAACCATCTACAAGACAACACGGTTAGCACGTCCGCCTCACAGCAAAAAGGTCCTGGGTTCGAGTTCCAGGCACGGCGTGTTCTTTTGCATGTTCTCCCTGGTGCTCCAGTTTCCTCCGGCAGTCCAAATACACGCACATTAGACTAATTGGCTGTTTCAAATTGCCCCTAGGTGTGAGTGGAAATGGTTGCGTGTGTGTGTGTGCGTCTTTTGGCTCTTAGATGGACTGGCATGCTTTACAGGGTGTACCCTGACTTCGTCTGGAGCCGGCTCAGATAGGCTCCAGCCTCCCTGTGACTCTAACAGGAAAAAAAATCACACATGCACTTATTAACTGAACTATTTACTCTCACTAGGATTGCAAGAAGGCTGGGCCTATTTCAGCCGACACTGAGCAAAGGCAAGGTACACCCTGAACAGCTTGCCAGACTATCACAGGGCCAACATACACATATAGCCATTGAATGTCACAATTTGGAACAGCCAATAAGAGTAATGTGCATGTCTTTGGAATGTGTGAGGAAACCGGAGTACCCAGAGGAAACCCACGAAAGCACAAGAACATGCAAACGCCACATAGAAATGCCCTCTCCGAGCCCGGGACTCAAACCCAGCACCCTCTTGCTGTAAGGAGGACGTGCTAACCACTACACCGAAATTTTTTTTTAACTTTAATAAGATAATAATAATAATAAAAATTAAAATAATGAAACTCTTTTTTTTAAACCGGTGAGAACATTAACATACAGATTCTTACAGATACAGATTACAGCATTTTACAGCAGAGCACAGTGAGGTATGTGCGCCAAGCTATTTCTAATCCCCAACATAGTCATATTTGCTGACGTATCGCCACATTCGTGACAGAGACCCTGCAGGGTTGTGTGATGAACTGCTACCTTATTGCCAGCTAGCTCCTTTCTGCGGCAACAAATCACACCCCAGTGGGCCCTGAATTCTCACCCACCCCATGCGATCATGCAGGCATGGTTATACCGCAAACACAAAAGACATCAGAGAAGTACAGTGCAGCTTATTTAGGTATGATTCAATTACGGGATATTTGTGTGCACTGCACACATGCGCAAACACGAACGCATACGCAGCAGCTCCCAGCTCCCATCGGAAAACATTAAGTAATTAGTTTTCAAACACATTTATGAATATCAATGAACCCAACACAATAAAGGAAATGTGGAGGCGCCAGTGAAGAGGAGAGAGGCCAGGATGTTGAAATGCACATGAAAAGGAAACCTCCATCTGGGGTCCCATTTGTAACGCACCTGGGGGGTGATCCTGCCAACAGATGGATCCCCTGTCAAAGACACGTTACGCTCTCGTTTTGACAGCCGCTTCAGCCATCCGCTGCACCACCCAATGGGCCAAAGGAGCTCATGCGCATCCAGAATCAGGCAGGCCCCATGGACTGGGTTTCTGGGAATTACCTTTCTGACCCAGACTAGCCTTCCTGGACAGGTGGAACTATTAAACACGATCATCTGGTCTGTCTGCATGACCATGTGTTAGAAAAAGGTCACCAGTCAGTTCAATTATAATAAGGAAGGAACCAGACCAGTGGGGCAGCAATGCACTAATGTGATGCTTGGGTTCCCCAGGAGACACCATATTTGTGGGCATTCAATCAAGACATTTAATTGTTTTTAGTTTTTTTTTTTAATAAACCGCACAGACATTCTTTCTTAAGCTGCGTCCACACAGTATGTGAGTGTAAATGATTGTGTGTGTTGGCTTTGCGATGGACTGGCAAGCTCTTCAAGGTGGACCCTGCCTTCATAATAATTCAGTTATCCCATGTAAATGATGCAATAATTCAGTTATCCCATGTATATGATGCAATTCAGTTAACCCAAGTAAACGTAACAATTCAGTTATCCCATGTAAATGATATAATAATTCAGTTATCCCATGTAAATAATGTAATTATTCAGTTATCCCATGTAAATGATGCAATAATTCAGTTAACCCATGTAAATGATGCAATAATTCAGTTATCCCATGTCATGATGCAATAATTCAGTTATCCCATGTAAATGATGCAATAATTCAGTTATCCCATGTAAATGATGCAATTCAGTTAACCCATGTAAACGTAACAATTCAGTTATCCTATGTAAATGATGTAATAATTCAGTTATTACATGTAAATGATGTATTAATTCAGTAATTACATGTAAATGATGTAATAATTCAGTAAACCCATGTCATAAATGCAGCTATGCAGTTAACCCATGTAAATGATGTAATAATTCAGTAAACCCATGTCATTGATGCAATTATTCAGTTAAACCATGTAAACGTAATAATTCAGTAAACCCATGTCATTGATGCAATTAATTAGTTAACCCATGTCAATGATGCAATAATTCAGTTATTCCATGTAAATGATGTAATAATTAATTTATCCCATGTCAATGATGCAATAATTTAGTTATCCCATATCGCTGATACCATAACCAGAAATGAGAGAATTTCTTATACTAATATATAAATAATTATATTTATTAATTTATAATCGGCTCTGCCAATGTACTTAACTAGCCCTCAGTATGTTTTTATATTATCTACCAAAATATAGGAATGGGCAGCATTTTAGAGGTGATACTTGCCCAGTGAATTGACTAATACGTTGAATTATCATGATTTGTATGCCCCTGATGGTGGTTACCGTCACACACACCTGAATCGCGGAAGTCAGTGGTGAATTAAGTTTCAAAGTGGAACTTTTAATAAGATCAGGCTTCTACAAAAAATGTAGGTAATATAAATAAAAACTTGGCTTGTAAACAAATAAATATCAGTGGCTTAACAACAACTACAAGCATAGAAACTGAATACCAGCCAGTGATATTAGTGATCTGATGTATATTTAGCCTGTTCACCACTTTACCTCATGGGGAAGGTGCCATGGCATAGAACACAGCAGTAGCACAGAGCTGCCATTACCCAGTAATGCCCTTCACCCTCCCCTTCCCATAAAAAGCCCTCATTGTGTTTTGCCAGCACAATCCATCATAGCAGGTCTAACGCACATGGAGTTTGGATAGTATCGTTTCATTGCAAGCCAGGTTGGTAAAAAAGGTCCGGTCTTATCCTGCAGCAGTGACTGCAGTGTCACGACATACAGAGCCCTTAATGCATGGAAAACACCCTCGGAAAAAATGACTGGCTTTGTGCACCACCAACTAAAAGCTGTCAGCCAAAACAATAGCAGCAGACACAAATCAATGGGCCCTGAGTCAAAGTGAGAACCAGGGGAACAGATCCAGGAACAAAAGCGTGAAGAAAGAGACAAACTGCATTAATTAATTTTCCACTGGGCGTGTGCTAACGCATCAGAGCCAAGACGAATGATCTCATTTGCAAGGAAACTCAAGAGGCGGAGGCGAACAAACCTAAACACTTACACAAAGGTTTCATCCTGGGATTTATCAAGGCGCAGAAGACAATGAGATCAGGATTCGTACAAATGTGATTGCTGTTGAAACAAAACCCTGTACATGACGTTACCTGCTTGAAACATATGATTGCTCTGAGCGTATTACATTCAAATAAGATTTCTTAGATACTCAGTAACACACCTGACGTACAGCTGCACACATGGGCACATGAACAGGTAAATCAGCACATATAAATTATTGTCCGTATATAATTATTAAAATCGCCTTACAGCACGAAGGTCCTGGGTTCGCGTCTCGGACTTGCTGATGGCGAGGGGGTGCTGGTTGTTGACAGATTATGCAGAACAACACAACAAACACAGTCATTATTCATTTGTCAAACCGCTGATGCCTATCTCAGCCGACACCATGTGAAGGCAGGGTGCACCTCTCTACACATCTTGCCAGTCCATTGCAAGGTAAACATACACAACTATTCACACTCACACCAAGGGGCAATTTGGAACAGCCAATTAGCCTCATGTGCATGTTTTTGGACTGTGGGAGGAAACTAGAGTACGCAGAGGAAACCCATGCACGCACATGCAACCTCAACACAGGAAACCTTCTAGCTTTGAGGCCAAGTACATGCTAACTACTACACCACCATGCCTGCAAAATATATCAGCTGGACAGAGAAGGGCTTAGATGCAGAGTGAGCATGTGACTACCGGCACCTGGTGAACTTTTTCTTTTGTAAGACATAATATTAAATAATCACTTTTTTACTGAGACAAAGGCAAGCTGTGATTTCATATCCATAAACAATAAATCTCACTCCAGCGAGCAGTCTGAAAAACAAAATGCTGCTGTCATAATCATTAGGACGTTAAGATACGCATCACAGCAGAAACGCTCTACAGGTCCATTTCATACATTTTATGTATATGCAACAAACCTAATTTACATACCATGAGTAATGAGACGGGGAACAAACAAATCATGCACCGTGCCTGAATTTATCAAAATGCTGTGTGATCCCGGCGGACCCTCCATCTGGGCCAGTTTAATAGCCACTTATTGCCAAATGCAGCACCGAACACAAAAATAACCCTATTATGACTTTAATGCCAATTACACACACGACCGTAGCGGTGGAGTAAATGTCAGGATGGAGCTCGAGGTGTCTGACACTTCTCTTAGCAGAGAATCATAAAGCACAGGCACCACTGTAAGTAACGTACGATTATCACATTTGACAGATTCAGAGCAAAGCTATTGGACAAAAGGAGTACACGTCAACAACAGCCAGTTAGGGAATGTCTAGCAGTAGGGAAAGGAGGTGTACTCCTAAAAACTTGTCAAGCATGGACAAGTTAGTGCACTTTACATCTGAATGGCTGACCTTCGTAGTGGAGTCCAGCGATGCCCTTTTATCTCATTTATCAGTTGAGCATGTGTGTTCATCACTGTCACTGTGTGTGTGTGTGTGTGTGTGTGTGTGTGTGTGTGTGTGTGTGTGTGTGTGTGACAAATAAAGTGAAGAGCTGTGCACAGTTGGTTTGCGGACTCAAGCTCCCAGAGCCAGCTGCTGGGGAAGAGTGTGCTAGCTGAAGGCATCTGTTCTGTGTGCTTCCATTGGGCGCCATCCACATCCAAGAACGCTGCATTGCTGGAAACTGAAGCCAAGGCATCATTACTGACACCTGTTATTTAAATTATTAATGTGCGCAAAGGCCATCCAGATTGGGTATGTGTACATGGATAAAAAAAATATTTGTTAGGAATTATATTCAAATTCAAACGATCAAAATTCAGAATTCATTATTAAGGCTTTCTAGAATTCGTGCACCAAGAACATCCTGTCAAAAACAAAACATAAAAAAATAGACCACAGGGGTCCAGGCGCTCCCGCCAAAAGGACCAAGTAAACCTTATATACAGTTTTGTCTCTGTGACCTTGAAAAGTAAGTCAAGGTCACTAACACACAAACCTCACGCCCCAGCTTCAACGTACGGCAAGTAAACGTCCGGAAGAGTGATGGACTGATGGACAGAACCCATTCCTATAGCTCCTGATGTGCAGGAGCTAAAAGATACATCTATATAGAATGGTAGGGTACACCCTGAACAGCTCGCTAGGCCATTACAGGACTAACACACACAACCATTCGCACCTAGGGGTAATTTTGAAACAGCCAATAAGCCTCATGTGCATGTGTTTGGACTGAGAGAGGAACCAGACTACCCAGAGGACATCCATGCCAGCACAAGAAGGACATACAAACTCCACAGAGAAATGTCCTCGCTGAGCCCAGGACTTAAACCTGGACCGTTCTGCTATGAAACGGACACGCTGACCACTACACCACCGTGCCACCCAAGAGGCAGCACGCTTCTCTCAAAAAATACCACTGGTGGCTTCATTGCTCTTATTTTTAGATTCCATTATACATGGTATAATCTCCATTAATATATCTGTGCATGGCATTGACCTTCCAATACCGCACTCACCCAATAATATTGCAGCATCTGGATCTCTGCTGTAATAGGCAGTGCGATGGGTATGACCTTCAGACATTCCCCTGGCTCCTCTGTGAAGGGGGCTTTGCATATTTACCTAATATGCTTGCCATGAAAGTGCCGAACAAAAGTGAGAGGAAAACCATTTAATCCAACTTTGCTTGTAGGCTCAGACAAATCTAATTATTCTTTCTTTCTAAAACTGCAATATCTATCCTGCCATAAGTGCAATGCATATGGAACAGAATATTCATCTGTCCTGGAATATGTGTGTGTGTGTGTGTGTGTGTGTGTGTGTGTGTGTGTGTGTGTGTGTGTGTGTGTGTGTGTGTGTGTGTG
>JBCNYG010000008.1:13003905-13019548 GCA_039654305.1 Porochilus rendahli | reverse complement strand
ATATAGGGAGAGAGAGAGAGAGACAGAGAGAGAGAGAGAGAGAGAGAGAGAAAGAAAGAAAGAATCATAAATAGATAGAGAGAGCTTGTTGTGAATTCTTAGCAGATCATTACATACAGACAGACATCACATTGCAGAGCCCATCATTTGAGCAACAGACCATGCAAGAACATATACCACTGCTGCATTTATGACTTTGACTTGCAAATCTCTATCTCACGGTTCCATCTGACCAGTCTTTCAGGAGCAAGAGCTCAAAGGGCTGTCAGCCTTCTGCACCAGCGACTGTCAGAATAATGGCTGCTGTGTGAAATAACCCCGACTTTGTCAGAGATCCGCACAAGCACCTCGGCCTTCACTTGTCAAGTCAAGTTTCCTGTGTTGTACAGTGTATTAATTCTGAAGCAGACAAATCTGCCTGCGCAGTCATCTTGCATTGTGATAAGGACAAGTCCATCAGCTCCTCTTTCTTGTGCTATCTGCCTATGGGATGGATCATGATTATGTGCCTCTGTTGCTTGTTTATGCGGTAAAAGCCAGTGGCGAAGAAGAACCGTTTCACTTCGCGGCTGATTTTCACCCCTGGGCTACCAACGTGATACAGCGATGATGTTTTGATAGTGCTAATGATAGAGAGGACTGGAATGGTGCAGTGATGATGGTGATGCTGGTGGTGGTGGTGATTGCGACAATGATGATCATGATGTTCAAGTTGATGATGATGATGATACTGATGATGATGACAGTCAGAAATGAGTGTTTTTCTTGTGAGATACCAATTACAAAGGAAATGACAGACACATGAGACGGCAGTGCGTGCAGGGAGAGGAACCATATATACAAAAATGTTCATTTGGCGCTCCCTCACTATAAAGGAATTTAAAAATCTAGCAATGCAAGAAAGCCATTACAGGAATATCTATAGCACATGAGAACGGAGTACAAACGTTCTTTCTCATGGTTTTGAAATCCAGGAGAAGGATGCGGTTGACAGAAATGTTTGAATGTGTGAAGAGGAGTGCGGATAAATAGAGACGCCAGCTGGAAGAGTGAGAGCTGTAGCTCTGTGAGCATCAACACAAACCCAGAACATCTGCTACATCAGCATTCTGTTCTTCAGCTACCGAAACACCTCACACTCTGGGAGTATCACACGGGAGACCTGTCTGAGGTGAGAGCACATAATATCATAATGAAGCATATTCTGGAAGTGTAATTAACACAATCACTGGCATAGTGGTTAGCACGTCCGTATCGCATGCCGGAGTCTGCATGCTCCCCACATGCTGGCTTGGGTTTCCTCTGGGTACTATAGTTTCCTCCTACAGTCTGAACACATGCAGATTAGGCTGATATAAATTACCTCTTTTTGTGTATGTAAGTGTGAATGGTTGTGTGTTGGACCTGCGATGGACTGGGGTGTGCCTTGCCATCGCTCAGAGTTGGCTGAGATAGGCCTCCCTTCTACCCGACTAGGATTAAGCGTTTCGGCAAATCACTGGATAGAGAGGAAATGACTGGGTTTCTGAACGATTCTAGAAGAAAACCAAAAAGAAAACGACTGCGTGCAACCTACTGTTCAAACGACATGCTCAACTTAATCTGTGAATGGAAAAACACTAAACATTGCATTTTTGAAATGCCATGTGTGGTTTCCTGAAGGTCAACAGGAGACCAAGAAATGGTTTTGGGTGAACAAAAGCCAAGTGCATACACTGGTGTAGCCTTGCCTTGTGTATAATTGTCCCTTTATAACCTCAACTTTAAGTGAACTGTAGTATCAGACATTTCCTGTGCATGCTCTGCCCCTTTTCTGTTTGCTTTATGGTGGGAATCTTTAAGGAAACTAGGACACGGCTCAGACTGATATCTAAATGTAGGTTAAGTAATTAGCTGGACTGAAGCCTGCAAGCCTTGCAGAGATGCTGGATAAATTCTCGGCGCTTTAATCGAAACATTCCTTGGGCCTGGTGTCTGAGGTCAAAGGCTGTTCACATACCACCATCTCGACGCTTGACTCAAATATTTGCTGCTTTGAACTCCGGGCGATGTTATTCGTCACCTGACCCATAGAGTTGTCCAAGTGGTGCAGTCAGTTCAACACAGCCCAAACAGTCAAATGTTATCAGTCTGTGAGGTGATAACACTGACTGGACAGATAACAGGAAACAATTGTGATTGTCAGAATGGTCTCCTCTGATTAATACTAGAGTGGCCTCTTGACCTCAAGCTTCAAGTCAGCAGCCCTGGTGACCCCGATGACCCGTATTGAGAACGTGTGGGCGTAAGAAGCTTCTTGGTAATATTGATTCCAATAGGCTCTCTCTAGACCTCATTCACGGAACTGACGGGCTGCTGAAAACAGCAGGAGGGGGCAGGTATTAAACAGATGCACAGCTTGAAGACAGAGTGTACGGTAATAGGCAGTGTTTCCCAAAAGAACTGAAGTCAGCCCTTTTTTCCTCTCTCATTGCTGTTTAGAACCTGGATGTGAAACATCTTGAGCATTTGACCCACAGGTGCTGTATAAAAACAAAGAGCTTGTTTCTAAGGCCAGGTTGGATGAGCTTGATTTTTATGACAGAGGCTGTCAATGTGTTGAGCTCAGCAACACACCCCTGGGAGAACCAGAACCGGCAGAGTCTTTGCCATATGTCATTACAAGCATGCCTTGAGCAAACAGATGAAAGCAGATTAAACGAGAGAACCAGGGCATGCTAGGAGAATCAGTCTGATCTTCTAATGAATCTTCAATCAATAGCACTCCAATACACCCCACATCCACAACCCACCTCTCACACACACACACACACACACACACACTCCACACCACATAGTTTAAAGTCTAAAATTCCACCAGTTCAGCAGAAGTGGATACACCTTCCGACAACAAGATACATTTTTTGAAGATTAACCAGGCGTCACTATAGCCTGTACAAAAAATATAACGCCGCACCACAGTCATGGAATACGACTTGGATATTTTTCCCGTGACCTGTCCACTTGTCGTACGTGCACACCCCAAGAAACCTAATAAGCCTGCCGTGTCGCTATGTCAGTGCTGACTGGCTGTTATATATTGCTGATGATGGGAATCAATCAAAAAAATAGACCAGAGGTGTCCAGTCGCTCCTGCCAAAAGGACCATTTCTTAAGATGCCAGTATAGAACAAGCATACCAAGAATGAAAGCCATAGCTTCAGTTATGACACGTAAATGTCCAGAAACCTAATATACAGTTTTACCTCTGTGACCTTGGAAAGGAAGTCAAGGTTACTCACACACAAACGCATCCTCGCACTTATAGCAGTGAGACAGCTTACCAAGTTTGAAAGCCCAGCTTCAGGGCGCGGCGAGTAAATGTCCGGAAACTAAAGTGTGACGACAGACAGACAGACGGAACCCATTCCTATTGCTCCCAATATACTTTGTGGGCAGGACTTAAAAACATTTACTATTAATAATAAATAGGCTCATTCGCCACCGCTTAGACTCGCACAGAATAAAAAAAAATTAACTCAGGACGGCAGTTGAACTTGCAGGTAAATAAATGTTCATGAAGCAAATGCCAAAATCAGAATCCTAACAGAACAAGAATTCACTCACTTACTCATTCTATTTCCAAACCTAATTAGGTTGCTGGGAAGTAAAGTCAGGATACACTCAGAGCAGCTCGCCAGACGATCACAGGGCAACACACAACTACACAAAGTCACATCTACACACCTGGATGCAAATAAGAAATGGGGTAAAAAGCAAACCCTCATCCGGACAAGAGACATCTTTGGGCGCTCCACTAAATCTATATATTAGATCAGACAGATCTTATCTACAAGGACTATTTTTCATTTGAAGCCGTCAAAGTTCACGTGAGCCATAGGTCCAACAAAAAGTGTTCCAACCCTGTTTTATTTTTCTTGAGCACAGCTGAAAATGACCTGGCCGTTAAACAGGGTTTTGATCGATAGCTGGAAAATAGCGTCTGCAAAGGGCGATAAATTTAGTCGAGTTCTTATTAGATCTGACAGCCGGGTGTAGAGGGCAGTACATCCAGCCTTCTATCAGTGGAAGCTGAAGTTACCACAACCAAAAAAGCAATGCTTTACTTCCAGCCAAGTGCTCTTTCAGATGTTCAAACACAGTGACGTATACCTGAACTGTGACAGTCGCTGATACCGTAGAGGTGCATTCAGGATGTCATGTGATGCTCATTCAACTCCTGTTTTCAGAATGTGATTGAAAATGATGGCTCGCTGAACTGACTAAAGGGCTTCACAGAGGCGTAGTGGTTAGCACTTCCACCTCACAGCAAGTAGATCCTGGGTTTGAGTTCCAGGCGTTTCTGTGATAGGCTCCAATCTCCCTGCTACACTAGTAGAATTAAGCATCTCGGCATGTGAATGAATAAACTGACTAACAAATCCCACCCCCAAAACCCTTGAAATGGTGAATGTATTGCAACAGATAGATGTTTCAGAAGGAAAATGGCAAAAACAGTGTTTGAGGAAGCTGGAATGAATTTCTTTACTGATTACAATCTCCTGATCCCCAGTATGAATTACATCATTTAAAAGTTAATCCGAATCCTTCCTCTTCCAGTCACATCCGAATCCTCAATAGATCCCACCGTCTCTTCATTCTAAAAACATAATACAAGACTCTATCAATATAAATCTGATAGCAGAGGATTTGGATGGAGGGAGCACTGCAGACAGCAGAACAGAAGGCTAATAACTTATAACCTCATACCCGGGTTTCAGAGGACAAGCAGCCTACCGGTGCTACTTCAGCGCCCTGGATATTCTATCGTTGTCATTTGAAGTGGCAATCTTGACATTGTAAGGGTCGTGTAGTGGTTAGCACTCCCTCCTCAGGGCAAAAAGGTCATGGTCTTCTCGTGCTTGCTTGGATTTCATCCGGGTACTCCGGTTTCCTTCCTACCGTCCAAAGACATACACGTTAGGCTAATTAGCTGTTCCAAATTGGCGGTAGGTATGAGTGTGAATGGTTGCGTGTGTTGGCCCTGCAAAGGAATGCCAAGATGTCCAGAATGAAGCCCGCCTTCGCCCAGATTCGGCTGAGATAGGCTTCAGCCTCCGAGTGAATAAGAAAAATAAGTTCAGCAAATGAATAAATGAATAAATGAATGTTGGTGGTACAGTCACTTTTTGGTTAGCACTGTTACCTTACATCAAAAAAGGTCTGGGGTTTGAGTCCCTGGATCGGCGAGGGCGTCTCTGTCTGGATTGTGCATGTTCTCCCTGTGATTGCATGGGTTTTCCCTGGGTATTATGGTTTCCTCCCACAGTCCAAAGACATACAGATCAGGCTGTTCCAGATTGCCTGTAGGTGTAAGTGTGAATAGTTTCATGTGTGTTGGCCTGCAATTGACTGACGAGTTGTTCAGGGTGTACCTGCCTTCACCCAGTGTCAGCTGAGAGAGGGTCCAGCCTCTACACAATGCCAGTTGGATAAGCAGTTTGGTAAATGAGTGAGTGAGTCACTGAAACGACAGCATCCTTTACAATGACATCCTATGCAAGGATTTGTATTCTATCACTGGTTAGCCACATTAACATAACTATGTTTTTAAGACAGACACGGGTTCCAGCAACAACAAGAACTGCAGTCTTTGCTGATGACATTTGCACGACTGGAGAGTGGAAACGCAGAAGTGCAAGAGACAGAAAGGATATCCAGGGCCCTTAGGCGACAAAAAGGGGGAAAAGGCAGCCCCTGCAGCGATGAGGAGATAAGGGGTTTCACTGTGGCCAAGACTCCTTCTGCTTTCACACTCATCAAAAGTTAGAGAGGTCAGCATGTCAGCATAATGCCACTAGCAAAGAGTGCAGTGAAAAACAAGTTCCTGTTCTCAAGAAGGGAAGGGAATCGGCAGTATACGGCTCGATCGAAGTATCGATGGTCGGGTCGAGTAAATTATTTGTAATCTGATATCTGGAAAGGTTGAATACTTACCTCAAGCCCTTGCTTTCTTGATCCCTACCATTACTCTACTGTTTGGGGTGTTTTAGGAACTTGTTGAGTTTTTAAAAGAAAGTAGAACACAAGGTTATGGTTACCACCCATACACAATCCCATCCAAGACCTTTCTGAGAGCAACCCATGCAACAAATGTGGTGACCCGGTCTCATTTCCATTCAAAGTTACCGCATTAACAGGAATTAACAAGTCAAATCTATAGAAAAAATCCCCTTGTGACCTTGAAACAAGGTCAAGGTGACCCATATACAATCCCACCCTACTCACCACTGAGGAGGACCCATCCACCAAATTTGGTGATCCCATGTAATTTTCTTTCAAAGTTATCGCACTAACAAGTCGTACAGACGGACGGATGGAACACATCTCTATACCTCCCGCTTCGCTCACCTTGCTGCAGATTTCTTCTTGACTAATTCAGTCCTTGCAACTTTACAACTTATTCATGATATATTTAATGTCCAGTGAAGAAAAATAATAATTTGACCCAAAGATCAGTGTGCAGATGAAAACAGGATTGTGTTGTCTGCATGGATAAAAATATAATCTGCTCCCATGAACGTCGCACAAGCACAGTAAACACACAAAGGCAGCAAGTAAACATTTCGAGCTGCAACGTAGACACATGAAAGTACGTTTTTGTTGTTTTCTGATGTATTAAGCGGGAAAGATCATTGTACCAATGACTTCACACCAGCAAAGCTAAATGTCACACGCATGCTACTCCAAGACATCAGGAAACACAAGCTGCAGTACTTTGGCCACGTGACCAGAACAAGGAACCTGACAGCACTGATTTTGGAGGGGCTGTTTGAGGGACGCCATTCCAGAGAAAGACAAAGGAGGTGATAGATGGACGTCATCAAGGAGTGGACGGCACCGTCCGGTGTCCAGTGCCCTTCTCTGGCCCGTTACAATTCCAGGTGGAGACAATTATGTAAACAATCTTCCAGGATCATCAACCCTCAACCGTGAGGATGGCATCAGACACAGAAAGGCAAGACGAATGATAAATATTTTGAAAAACAGCCACTTGAGCCACAATATTTATGCTTGATAAATTTGGAAATGGTTCTTTATCGTACTTGAGCTTTGGGTTGATCATCCCAAACTTTATTCCCAAGCAAAGCTAAAGGATGAAATGATGACTGTCCACAAGTAATCAGCAAAATATAACTGCGAAATAAAGCAGTACGAAGGAATTCACATATAGGATAAAGCAGAAAGGCTTAAATAGCATGACTAGCATCCCCTGATAAAACAAGCAGCCTTGATTTCAACCTTGAAAAACTTGAAAGTTGTGAAGACTGAAATGCTTCAAGCAATCAATTACTGAGTCACTACAGCAGAGGGCCGGAGATCAAGTGAGCCTGAACTCCAGACTAATTACTTAAAGTAAGCATTTGACTTTAAAGAAACTGAAATGCCCACAGCAGCTGCTCTCCTTTCACTGCTCACTGAACAGCTGGAAGGAGGACGGCCAAAGACCCGGACATGCGCACACACACACATTCACAACCTCCCTGTGTGAGGGCCCCAAGATTTTCAAGCTACCTCTATGAAAGACAGATAATTCCACGTCTGTTTTTCTCACAAGCAAATGCAACCTCAGATTCCTTCCCTCTCGGTAGCCTGTAATTACAACTCCTTTATTTGATTGTTCATTAAGTTGAACCCTCCTCTGGAAATTACGACGCACACCCCATTATTAGTGGTTCCAGACATTTCCCCTCCTGTGTGTCTGTGTTTTCCCCCTTCGAGTGTGTGCCTCTGCAAAAAAAAAAACAGAAACAGAAAAAAAAAAATGACAGCCCGTGAGATGACAGAGCGGCGAGATGGTGGTGACTTCGCTTTAATGGTTGCCCTGGCAGTAGCACAGACAGAAAAAGAAAGAAACTTACCACCGATCAGAAAGGAAATTATGTCAGCACTGGAAAACCAAGGCCCACTATTATTACCACATTATTCCTGATAATTATTATGCTCGCTAAAACGATATGATGGTATATACGCTCGCCTTATATTATGGAAATCACCATGAGAAACAGAGGCAGGAAGAAAAAAAATAAAGCAAGATAGATATATGGGACACCCAAGCCCCTGACTCTCCTTCTGCCTCTTTCAGCAAGCCAATTCAACAGCTATTCTTGCCTACGCCTTCGAAAATATCCCTGGGGTTCAGAGTTATTCGCATACACCAAGACCTACCCACTGATGGGTATTCCCTATTCTGACCTTAAGAGCATCAAGAATGTCTCTAAACCAGTAGAGCACTTCCAAAGACTGGGAAACTCCCAGCAAACTTGATCTCAAAAGCCCCGTCAACAGACATTACGATCAAGTGGAGGAACAAAGAGAAAGGGCTGGGTTTTGGAGACACTTCACAAGGAGTGTCTCAAGTGTCTCCAGAATAGGGCCATGTGTGTGAGAGAGAAAGAGAGAAAGAGAGAAGGAAAGAAAAACAGTAAGAGTGCACATTTACACCCTTTTCCCTTTGTACACATCGATAAACACAGCGATTAATTTTGGGGAAAAGAGCAGCCTAGACGGATTTTCTCAGCGTCCCACATGTGGCACCTTGCTGCTGCTTTAAGGTTTGACCACAATTAAAACGGGGTGCTGCTCAAACCATATATGGCCTTGACTACAGCTGCAGTTCAGTTCCCTGCCTCCACCATGGTCACAGTGTAAATGATGCTTGCGTAACTTAATAGCTTTTACTCACTTGCTTTGCATCACGTCCAGCATGACTTATGATTTACATTAGGCCTCTGTCACCTAAATGAGTGACTTATTACAGCAACTGTCACTCAGTTCTTGATAGACAGTGTACCCTGCCGTATTCAAATCAAAATACTCTATATTTCAGCAGAATAAGACGAGCAAAGCAGTCTGCTTTGGCAAAATTGAAGGCCGTATCCCATGCATTTTTCCTGGCAAAGATAACCCCATAAATCTCATCACCAAATGAGCGCTGCGTAGAAGATTGAAAGATGACGAAATGTAGAACTGCCACTCTAGTGTGCAAACAAGGCGACCAGAGTCATTCATTCTTTTATTTGCTGAACCGCTTACTAATACTAGGTTTGGGAGGAGGCCTGAGCCTCGGGGTTTTGCCCGAATAGCTCGGCAGACCATCGCAGGGTTACCACACACATCCATTCACGTTCACATTCACACCCAGGGGCAATCTGGAACAGCTAGTGAGCCTAAATTTTTTTTGGACTATAGGGGGAAACCGGAGTACCTGAAGGAAACCCACATACGCACAGAGAGAACATGCAAACTCCACACAGAAACGCCCACTCCGAGCACAGGACTTGAACCCAGAACCTTCTTGCTGTGAGGCGGACGTGCTAACCACTACACAGTATATTATATACTTATATACAGTATATTTTCATTAAAAACTTTCCATCTACATTTTGCAAAACAACTTACAGATGTGGCCCACACTAGCCCTGGACACCACCTGAGCAGACCGCACTTTATTGAACAGTTCAAAACTTTAAAAGTTGGTCATTTAAAAAAAATAAATAAAAACAACAACAATAACAAAAAATTTAAAAAAAGAATATTATTTTGATGGCTGTTTGTTTTATGTTTTATGGATGTAATGTTTTTTACTGTATAAACATGTTAAAATGAATCAGAATTGATAAAAAAAAAAAAGATTTCAGCACTTGGTCTTGAGTCATTAATCTGCAGCAGGGCTCCAAAGTTCTTGCACATTTTTGAAAAATTGCCTTTCGGATAGCTTTTGGAACTTAATAACCAAGCAAGAAAAGCAGACAGGTCCATTTTGTCTTCAGAAAAAATGGGCTAGTACGAGTCATTTAAGGCCTGTGCTGCCAGTAGAATGCTGTATGTGCTATCATAAACTCAGGTGAAAACACATTTTGCAAATAATGAAAGAATTACTGTAAAAAATCAATGGTCATATCTCACCAACTATTGTATATAATAACCCAAAATTTCACACATGTGCATTACTCAGATCTATGATTTCTTTTTTTCCCTGAGATGGTGACCCAGGAAAGTCTTAGTAGATTAATTCATGCTGGTTGATTTGGCATGGAATGACCCAGTATAGACTTAACTTTATTGATCCCTTTTTGATGACTCCATCGGGGAAATTAAAAAATTACATAAAGTATAAATTATACCATTGTAATATTACTTAATTCTCATAAGACTGGTCAGAATGTTCAATAGTTTTTACACCAGCTCTGACATTAGCTCCAGCTGTAACTCAAGGCTAATGTTTAGCTGTTGTGCAATAATACTCTATTGTTTCTATAGAATCTAAGCCTAATAATAAACATATGTGCCGTTTTTATGCCTTGCTGCATGTGATTGTTAATATGGGGAGCATTCTCTAAGGAGATGTGTACGATTTATATGAAGACTCCAGCATCGGCTCTGAAAAAGCATGACATATAGTGAGGTATTTGTTGTCCTGTTAACTTTACACCAGAACGTTAAATGTAACTTTAACTATAAACGGTATAAAGTTCTGATGGGTTATTTGGATACAGTCTGCGTGAGCAGGACCCCATATTTAAGAAACCATGCAGTTCACTCTTCCGGTGTCCGTATCCATCGCAACACTGATTGGTTGTTATGCCTTGCTGAGTTGCATGACGATGGTCCTCAGAGATGCTGGATCGGTATATTCATAACATAATAAAGCAAATCTGAGTCTTTGAAAAGTTGTTTAATTTTTACATAACCACGAGCATTTTTCATGTGGCCCTTGTGACTTTAAACCTATTGAGTCACCTCGACCTAATTTCAAAGATCTACGCTCAAAGTATAACAGGTATGAGCGACAGAAACTGCACCCTCTAAAGTGTTAACATGCATTTTTCAGTTAATTGACCTCAGTGACCTTAAAAAATAGGTTCAAGTGACCCAGTTTCAATAGGCTGGTAGGGTGTGCCATAGGAACTAACATAAATAGAAGTGTCTGCTGTGGATGCGGCGGCAGCAGACAGCCTGTCAAAACATTGGATCACCTACGCTTTGTGGGGGATACAAATATATTAGAGCCAAGCTTCCACTCAGGAAACCATCGACTTGATTTTAAAACAACTGAAAATGTCGGTAGGCGATAGGTCCTCGGTGTGTAGGTGTGTGTGCGTAAAAGAGAGAGAGAAAAAGGAACAAAGAAAGGGGATTGAAGCGCAAGATAAGTGGAGGAAAAATCCATCCATCCGTTTTCCTCTGCTTATCTAAAGTCGAGTCGCAGAGGCAACAGGTCTGGGAGGAAAACCCAGGCACCACACTCTCCAGCGATACTCTCCCAAGCCGTTCTCAGGCTATATGGATCAGCGCCTTCTCCCAGTTGGACGTGCCCAGAACACCTCTAAAGAAAGGCGACCAGGAGGCACTCCAATCAGATGACTCCTTGTGATGTGAAGGAGCAGTGGCTCTACCTCGAGTCCCCCCACCCGGTTGTCTGAGCTCCTCACACATCTCTAAGGCTGAGCTCAGACACATTCGGAAGGAAACCCTTTCCGGCTGCTCGTATCCGCGATATCGTTCCATTCCAGTCCGTTATGTTGAAGAGGGAGCTTAGCTTTCGATTTACTAGTTCACCTACATTCCAACCTGTACTTATGGTCATGGGATTTGGGTAGTATAAGGACGAACAGTACGGAAAGAAAACATGGTGGTACTTCTTAATGAAAAAACATCAAAACAAAAAGTTATTACAATTTTTATATATCAGGAAATCCTCATATCTTTCCAAATCAAGGAATTACATATTACATGGAATCATTATACCTGAAGGATTGAGTATTTTGTTAAACAAGCAGTTTTTAGAAGCACTTATCCAGAGCAGTTTACATCTATCATTTTTATATAATTGAGGTTTAATAACCTTGTTCAAGAGCTGTCTGGTGACAGAGAGACTTGAACCGCTGACCTTCGGATTACTAATCCAGAGCCTTAACTGTTGAGCCAGCATTGCCCTTAGATAGCATATAATTCACGGGGAGCAGGTTCTCTTCCGCAGAGCCACCATCTTTCTCCACCACAGAAGCCCAGAATGGACAAACCCCAAGAGAGCAATTTTCACATTACATGTTTTTACAAGTGGCAGTGTGAATCCGGAAGGAAACACCAGAAGGAAGAAAAAGAAAAAGAAAAAAAAAGACAATAAAGAAGAAAGCAGAGGAATCAGTATTTGCTGGTGTTGGCTGCCAAGTTTGAAAACCCATTTTTAAAAATGAAATGTATGGACACTTCAGGCACCTGATGGCCACCAAAAGTTCTAATACATGACTGGAGTGGAAAGCATCCTGTTTTAACATGTAAATCATCCCAACACGACGTAAAGGGGAGATATGATACTTTTTCCACTTTTTGACCCATAAATAATGTTAGAGTGTTGAATAGCCGTGTTAGACGACGCCAGAACGTCAAATAACGAGGTTAGCACATGTTTGAGTTTTCCCTCTGGGCTGTTTGAGCTGGCCGTAAAAACAGGATGGTTTTGCCCTTTATTTTTTTCTTTGGCCCACTAGTGCGTCACAATGTGTTGGGCCTTCTGATTAGCATTATTAGGCAAGTTGTTTATTTAGGTTATAAAAGTTTGGTGCAATTACCAATCATTCATTCATTAATTCATTCTTCAAACTGCCGACTCTGGATGAAGGCAGGTATACCCTGAACAGCTCACCAGACCATCGCAGGTACAACACACATACGCTCACACAAAACCATTCACATACACCCAGGGGCAATTTGGAACAGCAAATTAGCCTAAGGTTCCTGTCTTTAAATTGTTGAAGGAAACCAGAGTACCCAGAGAAAACCCACGGAAAAAGCAAACTCCACACAGAAATGTCATCACCGAGGCTGGGACTTGAACCCAGGACCTTCCTGCTGTGAGACGGACGTGCTAACCACTATATTCTTTAGATTAATTCACTATATACCAACTCATTTTCTTACACTTTGATATACTTTATTAGCTTATCTTAAAAGCATATTTGCTTTAATTTATTTCTGTAAACTGAAAAGCTACTAAATAATTACAAGTAAACAAAATGTTTTTCCCAAAGCACACCATTAGATGATTAAAATATAAATGTTGGTAACGGCATACAGTGAGACAAAGATGGATCATAAATGTGAGGCTTAATGATTAAAAATGTTGCTCATAATGAGACAGGTGCAGAGAAAACTCGGATTAAAACATTTAATATTAGAAATCATGTAATCGTTTGTATTCCTGCTGTCACTGCTGATTATTTAAAATCTGTAATACGGGCATACGCGGCAGGGGGTGAGTAGAGACGTGTGTGGTGCTGGTGAGATGCTGCAGTGAGATTTAGTCACCGTTGCTGGCACGGAGACGACGAGCTGCTCTACACCAGTCCACCTCTGAGGCGGCACTGTGATCTGCCTCAGAACAGATGTTCCGGTGCTCACAAGCAGCTGCACTACTTCCACCAACATGCGCACACATACACACAAAACCTCATGCGTTTCGACGCTCAGCTCCACACCTTCATCTCACGCTTCAAAGCAATTAGGGCTGCTCTGATGCCAGCCCAAGCTGAGTCAATTAAAAGAAGGAAACACAACCAGAGGTGTAACGGAAAGAAAAGAATCACCTCCGTGGAACATTTTTGGGAAACTTGTACACACAGCGTGCTTGTTCCGCGTAAACCGTTAATATAGAAAGATACTGATAGGTTACCGAGGCTCCTTTACGGGCTGAATCAACTTCAGCCGTGGAGGAAATCAATCAATCTCCTCTGCGTTTCCCGACTTTGTGCTGAAGTGAAAGAAGTAAAGGTTAAAACTGAGTTCAAACACACACACACATACACACACACAGACCCATTGGCATCAGACACCACCTTCCACTTGCTGATTTCCACCTTCATTTCTTTCACCTGTCCTGTTAGTTTCCGTTTAACAATTTCATGTTAATGCTTGGTGTTATCTTGCTTGACCGAACTGTGTCTGCTGATGCTGACCTGATTTAAATTTTGTGTTATTGATTCTGTGCAAGTCTGAGCAGTGGTGAATGAGCTTCTATTCTTTTCTATCTGAATCATTATAATAATAAATTCTTTTTTTTTTTAATTGCTGCCCATCGTGATGCAAGTCTGCAATACATAAAAACCAATCAGGATCAACCACCAACTCAAGCATGGACACGGGACAACAACTTTGTTGTCACCGCTAGATTGATTTATACAAGTGAGATTGGCATGTTTGGTCCGAATGTTTCAGAAATGTATGATACGTGCTGCCCTTGTCTGTCAAAACCGAATCTGCATGCTGACCCTTCACCCTGGAGATGAGGCGATGCCATCTAACGCCATATACATGTCAAAACACAAAAGATCCTATTGATAAGAAGCACTCTGTCGAAAGATAATCCATCAATTTCCCGTCCAGCTGTCAGAGGCAGATTGGATCGTTTACTCCGAAGGTGTTTAAGCAGTGTTGTGGCTGATGAAATTTATGACCTCTGTAATATAACTCCACCAGTGAAATGCATTTCATTCCTCACCATTACAACAGTCACTTTGGTTTCACGTTCAAGCTGCGGCATGTTTTTCATGTCCCATATTCAAAGCTTGTCATCCAAATAATAATCTATTCATTCATTTGATGAATACTGGAGCCTATCTCAGCCGACTCTGGGAGAAGGCAGGGGACTCCCTGAATAGCTCACCAATCCATTACAGGGCAACACACACACATTCACACAACAATTCACACTCATACCCACACCTAGGGCCAATTTGGAACAGCCAATGAGCTTAATGTGCATGTCTTTGGACTGTTGGAGGAAACCAGGGTACCCAGAGGAAACCCACACATGCACATGAACAATGTGTAAACGTCACACAAAAATTCTCTCTCCGAGGCCATGACTTGCACCCAAGACCTTCTTGCTGTGAGGCAGACATTGTAACCACTACACCATCATGTCGCCCTCCAAACAATAACGGTCTTTTAAAATTTTGTACTGTTTGAATTCATAAAAACGTTGTGCCTGGAGGTGGATTGTAGTGATCTGTGTATATGCGTGGGGGTTATTTTTAACCGGATATCAGTGTGCACTGTTCATTTCATTTAGGAAAAACAGAGAGACAAATCCCCATGTGATGCTGCTGGTGATTTTGAAGAAGAAAGAAAAAAAACAACAGTGCTTTAATTTCATGTGACCAGATCTAAGATCCACCCCACCACCCCCGATCCTTCTCAAGAACACTGTACAGTAACAGGACGTTCTGGGTCAGCTCTGCCAAAGACGTTTGATCTTTCTTGTTAAGACTAAACCGTGCTGTGAAGTGTATATAAGGCAGGCCAAATCCTTCAGTTTTACACTTATTTGTCATTAATGTGGTTAGGTCTTTATTGTCCAATTAGCAAATGGTATAGATGGTTTAATGTAAAATTTATACTAGCACAATATGAAAAAGGTGATTAGTGGTCCGCTTTAAAGCAACCTGACGCGTAATGATTAACAGAAGCATGTGAGGGCGAGTGTGCATGTGACTGTGCGTTTGAAGTGGGAAAGAGAAATCGAGACACACACACACACACACACACACACACACACACACACACACAGAGAGAGAGAGAGAGAGAGAGAGAGAGAGAGAGA
>JBCNYG010000008.1:12977822-12991215 GCA_039654305.1 Porochilus rendahli | reverse complement strand
GGGGGGGGTACTGAGGACGCCTGGAGAAAGAGAGAGAGAGAGAGAGAGAGAGAGAGAGAGAGAGAGAGAGAGAGAGAGAGAGAGGAGGGAAGACGCTGGGATCTCTGGCACAGGCCACACCTCTCCCCTAAAGGAACTCTGGGATAGCGCAGTAATTACTTCCAGAGAGAGAAGAAAAAGAGGAAGGTCACAGGAGGCGAAAACTACGACTAAAGGACGAGTAACAGAAAGTAAAAAAAGACACTGGAGAAAATTCATGAGTCAAAAAAAGTAAAGGAAGCTGAAAGTTTGTGAACCTTGTCGTTTTTTGTTGTTTTTTTTTAAGCTGATTGGGGGACAGTACTGGATAAGGGCATTCTGAGGACAGAGTCTGGGTTACTGTGTGAAACAGAGAAGCATGAGACCATGAGAATAAAGGTGCATGAAACAGGATGTTGGAAAAAAAAAAAAGCAAAGGACTGTCAAGGCATTGAGAAGAGAGAATGAAGAGGGGAAGAAAACAGACTGAAACTGAGGTCAGAGGAAGAGTTAAAGAAAGCTGTTTTAAATAATCACACCTCTCTTTTAGATGAAAGAAACTAACTGGAAAGTAAACTGGTTTGAAGGTTTAAATGGGTTTAAATGTTATACACACACACACACACACTGTTCTGATATTTGAACTGACATCTTAGCTGACACTGGGTGTAGGCGGGGTACACCCTTAACAGCCCCCCAGACCATTGAAGTTCCAACACATACACACACACGCACACACACACACACCTAGAGGCACGGAACAGCCTAACCTGCATGTCTTTGGACTAGGGGGGAAACCAGGGTACCCAGAGGAAACCCACAAGAGCACAGGGAGAATATGCAAACTCCACACAGAAACACAGAAACACCATCACCGACAACCCGGGAGTTGAACCCAGAACGCTCTTGCTGTGAAAACCACTTCTCATGATATATATATATATATATTATATTATATTATATTATATTAAAAAACACCTTAAAACAATATGGTCTACTTAATTATACATAGGAAAACACACACACACAAACAGAAATAACATATACATATACATATATATATATATATAAATAAGGAAATTGTTCATGCCTACCTGTAAGTGACTATATCAAATATTTTATCTCTTCAGGCCAGTGAGTTCTAGTGAGGTCTAGAGTGTTCAGAGAGAGAGACTGCGTGAGAGAAAGACTGTAGTGAGTATTACCCAGACCAGACACAGATAAGTCTTGGGTGTGTTTATGTTGGCTGTTGACCACATGGACACGCAATGAGACTTAATGAGAGCCTTGGTGCTGGTAATTCTGCACAGACAAATTTGGGTACCACTAATTCAGGGAGTTCAGGGAGCAGGACTCAACCTTCAGCTGAAGCAACAAAGTACAGAACTCGTGCAAAAAAAAGACAGACACACTTTTTTAACTATGCTTGACTTATATATGAATAACCCTAGTAATAATAATCCTTATTTCAAGAAATTAAAGGGAAAACGTTTGGCTCTTTTTGTTATTAAATAAAAGCTGCAGTTTAAAAAAAAAACGGCCAAATGTCCCCACACGGTCAAAATAATCAAATACTTTCATCCCACCAAGACATAAAAACATGCTCAGTCACACACACACACACACCAGGAAAAGCACATAAATGTACATCTCAGTGGGTGAGTACAGATCCACCACATGCACAAAGATGCCACACGTGTACAAACCAAACCTTTCAACAGTCCAAATATAACAGCTGTAAACAGACACAACAACTAACAGATGAAATGAAAAGGGCAATTAAAATCTCTTGTAGACACCTGGGGCACTTTTACAAAGAGATCATTTACTTCATTTGTGAAACATCTGCCAGACTTCTCTAAATCACGCCATGAATAGATTTTGCTATCTCAAACCATTTCTGATTGGATGATCTGATAGGAGAGAACGACACTCAGAGTGTAAGATACCTCTGGCAGGCACACAGGTTTCTCTGTAGACTTTGCATGTTCTTGCCGTGCTTGCGTGGTTTACCTCAGGGTGCTCCAGTTTTGTACTACAGTCCGAAGACATGCACATTAGGCTAGCTGGCTATTCCAAATTGCCCCTAGTTGTGAGAGTGAAGAGCTGCGTGTTAGCCATGCGATGGCCTGGGGCGATGTTGTGGGTCGACCCTGACTTTGCCCAAAGTTGGCTGAGATAAGCTCCAGCCTTCCAGCGACCTTCATAGGATTAAGTGATTATCGTCCGCACTTAATATTATAGTCCACGCTTACTGTCCACAGCACCTCTGGGCCAAATGCACCATAAATAAGCATGCACTGAAACAAAGCAGCTGGTAGCATCACATGTCTTGAAGGGGGCACGTGCTTGCTTACATCCCTTTCTATGTGAGAACTGGCTACATTTAAATTAGGGGATTTTTTTTTTTTGGTTGAGGTCATGCTCAAGTTACTCAAACACTCTAAACCGCTCAGGACAAAATACATACACACATGTATTAGCATGAAACCTTGTGTCTTCTCCTGACACAAGGTTTCAATGTGAATTTGTTCAATGTAACGCCATGTGACCATCATGTTACGACCACCCCTCAACAAAATTTTTTGGGAGAGGGCAGAGTACACCCTGGACAGCTCGCCAGGCCATCACAGGTCTTTTTAAAAAGTGTATTTTTTTTATTAGAAAAGTGGATTTTAATCTTTAAAAGTACATTTTATTTTATTCAAAAGGTGGATTTTTTTAAGTATTGTATTTTTTTAAGTTAATTTTATTGAAAAAGTGGATTTTTTTTTACATTTTATTTTTTTAAAAAGTGGATTTTACTTTATTAAAAAAGTCTGATATCCTCACCCACCAATTCTGGATTCTGAATGGCTGATGTTTCTATGTTACAGCATGGTGGAGCCTCTGCTTCATTTTCACTTTTCTGCAGTTCTTCCTCACTTCAAATAACTACATCAGGCACTAAGTTAAACTGCAGACTATTTCCAATAATACGCTGGGCCTCAGCTCATACAGAAGGAATTTTCAACCTGCTTCATGGGCCCTGGCTCAGCAGAACAAATAAAGTGCCGACGCACTTGCTGTTTTGGTCAAGACCCACTCAACACAAAATAGTCCGAACACTGAAACTATCGTTTCTGAGTAAGCAGCACTTCTACCTGTATGGTCCAGCCTCTGGCTTTTTCTGCTTCTTTGCTCAGGTCACGGGACCAAAGTGCATTCCTGAGAAAATGAAAAAAAGAGCCACTCAGTACTGGAAGGACGCTGAAGAAGAAATGAATGGCACTTTCCCTGGAATCCGTAAAGATTTAGCCTTAGCATGGCATGATGTAGATGTGGAACAGCTGTTCCTTTGACTGCCCGTCAGCCAAAATGCTAAAACATACAGCAGATCTGAGAAGGTAGCCTTTTAAGGGACGCCAAACTTCACGAACAAAAAAATTATTCTTAGATGTTTATGAGTTCTTAGGATAACAGATAGGTGTAGAAGCTTCATTAAAAATTCTCTGCATTGTCCTGGGTTCGAGTCCCGGGCTTGGTGAGGGTGTTTGTGTAGAGACTCCATCTTCTTCCTGTGCTTACGTGAGTTTCCTCTGGATACTCCGGTTTCCTCCCACAGTCCAAAAACATACACATAAAGGATAACTGGATGTTTCAAGTTGCACCTAGTTGTGAATGTGTGTGAATGATTGTGTGTGTTGGCCCTGCGATGGTCTAGCGAGCTGTTCAGGGTGTACAATGTCTTCACCCAGAGTAGTCTGAGACAGGCTTCAGCCTTCCTGTGACCAAATAAATGAATTTATATATATTTAAGAACACACACAATTCAAACACACAATGGGACCCTCTTTAAAAGAAAATAAAATGCATAATTTGACACAGAGTGAAATAAAACACTACTTCAGCTTCCCAAAACATGGAACCACATATTATTTTACTTTATTTAACCAATTAAACAAATCAATGGAGTATCAATATCACAGACCCCTCACAAAACAACATGGTTTGCACTTTAGCCTTAATAATTCAACTGAAATAAGAGTAGTGGAAGGGTTTCTTTTTAAGTTGTACATTAGTGTGTCATGGCGTGTGCTGGGCCTTCTGATCATTCACAACCTATACACATAGGTTTCTCCCCCATCACGGTTCTGCCTCCCAGTGCACTGAGAGTGGAGCTTTCAGGTGACCAATCAGAGCAGACTGAGCAGACAGCAGAAAGACCATACATACGAGGAGGAAGTCCATCCAGCAGGCCATTCAGCACTCGCACTCAAAACCAATGTTTCAGGGGGAGTTGCATGAGGAAGCAGCTTCCTGTAGAGCTGTGGAGTTTTTTGGATTTGGAATTGTATCCCTAATCCCTATCCGTCTTTCCATCCATTCTATTTTCCTCCATGTTTTATTTTTACAGCAGTGTTGCGGTCAACAATTTTCTTTTCATGTCAGTTTGAAATGCAACTGAATAATTCCGTCAGCTTTCATATCTAAGTGTTTTACCACAAACACCGTAAATACAAAAATACTTCGACATTCATGACAAAAAAAATAATCATCATGTAAACTATAAAAAGCTGTTACTATGTAAACTATGTTTAAAACCGTACACCTAAAGCAGTGAACATATTCAAATGTTAATACAAGCATATGTTTTATCTCTTTTATATCTTTAGCCAGAACTACTGTTATAAAATTGCTTGCCCGAGTGAAAACGAAAACACAGATGAATCTGGTGCTCTCGGAGAAATCATAAAACTGCTGCGAAACATGTTACGGTCAGTCGGCTGGAAGCACAGCGGGAGTCACGCAGACAGCACTGAGAAGCTGTTCATCAGAATCCTGCACCAGTTTCAACACCTGTTCTGTGAACACCAGAGTACTGAAGTGCGTATTGTTGCATACTGAGCACTCAGGCAGCGGAGATATTCGGCACCATGACAGGTGACTATAAAGGGAGATTTTAGATGATCTAATAGACTGATCTAATAGTACTAATAAAATCTGGTGTGTAATTAATGCAATCAATGTGTACATACTAGTACTTATTACCTCCAAAAAGGACGAGGTTATAAACTGGGTCGTGTGTCTTTGTTTGCATCACACATATCACACATCACACATATAGTATGCTCACAATTACACATCAGCGTACAAGGCTTTTGGGTTGAGGGTCGCGGGGAGGCTGGTGCCCATCCCAGCCAACTCTGGGTGAGGGCAGAGTACACCATGGACAGCTCGCCAGGCCATCACAGGCCAGAAACACACCAACAGCAACTTTTCGAAACGACAGCAATGGTTCTTTTCCATGCTTCTCACCATAGACAGTGAGAATCATGGCTGGCCACAGTTAGCTGCACTGGGGGGACAGCAGTGACAACTGATAGTGGGTCTTGAATCCCCGACCTTCCAATCAGTAAGCCAGCAACCTACCACCCGGCCACCACTGCCCATAATAATAATAATCATTATCATCATCATCACATGTTGGAAATTTCATTCACTCACTGACTCACTTGCTGAACCGCTTAATCCTATTATTAGGGTCACACGGAGGCTGGAGCCAACCAGCTGGAACCATTAACCGATTGTCCACTACAACACGGCAACATCAGGACGGCGAATCTATCGGCACTGGTCTCATAAAGTCCTGTGCTTGAACTAACCTTAAATATTGACAATATTATCACAACAGTAAACGTTAGCTAACAGCCCGGGACTGGAACCCTGGACATACTTACCTTGAATTTATAAAAAGAATATTCATACCGGATTGCTTGAGGCCCGGGTTATTAAAGACCACCATTGAAATTGTTGGCCAGCTGGGGATAAATGGAAACTGTGCTACCGTTGAGCCAAGCAGAAGAGGAGGAAGACACATCCAGAGACAGAGAGAAGAGAAAGGTAGAGTAAGGATGATGACCAGCGAATAGATGCAGTGAGGGAGGACATGCAGGTGATTGGTGTGATAGAGAGGGATGCAGAGGACAGAGCGAGATGGAGAAGGATGATCCGCTGCGGCGACCCCTAATGCAAGCAGCTGAAAGAAGAGAAAGAAGAAGCTGACTGGCTGACATGATAATGTACATATATAAAGTGCTAAACCTTTAACAATCTCGCGTAACAAAGAACACTGTAAATGATTCAGTGTTTTAAAGTGCTTATTCTATATATTTAAGTTAAATTTAGGTTATGTCAACACAACCTGTTCATTATAAAAGCACAAACTTATTTAAAATCTCTATTCCTTAAAATTTTACTTCACAGATTTAACAAAATAGCATTAATGAGTTATAAGCTTGTTAAAGGGCTCGCAGGAATGGATTTCTTTGCCTTGTTTATTTTGTGCTAGTAATCCCTGCCTTGGATTTGCTTGCCCTCTTTTAGACCCTGCCTGTTTATTTTGATTTCACTCTGTAGATATTCTTGTATGTGTCACTTGTCTGTTCCACAGACGCCGCCCTCCCTGTATCTCTATCTGATTTGTGACGTCCATATTCGGACAGTTTGTTTGGACTTTTAGTAAAAGAACTTGAGCCTGCACTTTCATCCAATCTTGCCTCTGCCTTGTAAGAGTGACAGGAACTTGTCCACACCATGGATACAAACACAAGACCAGACAAGATCCTCGCATGACGTGCCTTTGGTGGCCGCCATATTACCAAGGACTAAAATCCTCCATTCCAATACAGGTGTTGAATGTTGTGTCAACTTGCTCAAACAAGAGGGATAGTGTCACTAAAGAGCAAGCAATATCATTTCACTGTATTATATCTACAAAATAACAGCATTCTTTATTATTTATGCTCTTTTCCAGAAAGAACGCCGGTCTTGTGTTTATGTCTATGGTCCACACACTCCAAACTCACTAAATCTAATACCAAACAGATTTAAAATCAAAGAAAAAACAGGATCAGACACTTCATTCAAGTCTTGTGTAAGGAGACGTCATTTAATATTAATGGAAGGAGTCTCCAGGTTTAACGCTCGGCAACAGTCAGTGAATGTTCCTTTAAAGGTGAAGTGATGGAGTGATGTTCCTTTAAAGGTACCCAGCTATGTTACATAAAGAAGAAATACAGTGGTATATCTGGAAAATAATATGCAATAAAACTAAAAGAAAATTTGGAAATAAAATAAAACCAGTTGCTTCCTCCTGTACGCGAGTGTTAATGACCCCTGCACCGGCCGCCATGATATTACTAACATCTCCATCTCGACCTTGTAAGCTTGAATCCCAAACATTTCCTTTCAAAGTGATCGAACTGACAAGCCGTACAGACAGACGGATGGACGGAACCCATTTCGCGCCCACTTTCAGTGACGGCGGGAGCTAAAAATACAAGAGGTTTCGAATCTGGATTGATGCCACAACCATCCGGGACCGTGAGGCCATGGAAGCTAATTGGCCGAGCTCTCATGGGAGGGATAGCATACGCTCACTGCTCCTGTCAGTCTCAGCCAATCATGGACGTCTGTGAGCTCATTCCTACAAGGGGGCGGATGGCGCTTTTCCTCCGAGTGTGTTACACTGCCCCCAGATACGCATGTGCAGCAGTTAAAAAAAAAAGCCGGATGGCAGGCATTGCATGTCATGGAGGGAGCATGTGCATGCTTATGCCCCTCCCTGGTTGGTCATGTGACAGGGAAGGCCCTACTTGATGGGTGGGAACTGGATACGACTAAATTAGGGAGAAAAATGAGGGGGAAACAAATAAATTAAATAAAAAAATACAAGAGGTATAAATCTTCAGGGTAAATGAGCTTCATCACACACACCTGTCGCTGGTTTCTTCCTACAACCTCACTTCCTGCCATGTTTCGTTCCTGTGAGTACTCGATTTGTGTTGGCCAATCACGGCAGTTAGCAGTTAGCTGTTATTTCTTTATTAAACCATTGTTAAGTATAACAGACATCATTTTATACAGCAAGCAGGTCTTTATCACAAAATAATCCCTTTCAGAGTGATTCAAGGCAACAGGTTCTCGGTTCGGTGTTAACAGCTGCACCTCCATGCCAGTAAATCAATCTAGTTCCACAACTATCGTTACCTGAAATTACCCGACGAAAGGAATGAATAAAGAATAATGGATCGATTTTACTTCAGCACATCCGCTGCGCAGGTCCTGGGTTCAAGTCCTGAAATCAGATTCTTTATGGAATTTGCATATTCTCTCCGTGCTTGCGTAGGTTCCGTCCGAGTACTCCGGTTTCCTCAGATAGTCCAAAGACATGCACATTAGGCTATTTATCTGCTCCAAATTGCCCCTAGGTGAGGTGAGTGTGTGTGAATGGTTGTCTGTCAATTACTGAAACAGCCAGTTAGCGTACGTTAGCGTTAGCAACCCCGGGATCGACCCAGAAAACGCTGAAGGGCCTATGTCTCTCGGCTGGTTTGGGAACGCCTCGGTGTCCCCCAGTTAGAGCTGGAGGACGTGGCTGGGGAGATGGACATCTGGACCTCACTGCTTAGGCTGCTGCCCCGGCAACCCGACCTCGGATCAAGCGGAAGAAGAAGATGAAGATGAAGATGAAGATGGAGAGATGAAGCTAGGGTAGGTTAATCTTTGGACTGTGGGTGGAAACAGGAGTACAAGGAGGAAACCCACGCAAGCATGCGAAGACCTCGCAAAACTCCAGACAGAGACACCCTTGCCGCGGCTGGGACTCAAATCCAGGACCTTCTTACTGTGAGGCGGACGTGTTAACCACCACTCCACCGTGCCGCCCATACGATATCTAGTAGAACAGCATTTAAGGTGTCCGCCGCCGCGACCATTACAACTTTAAAGTTTCGCATTCGCTGGTGAGGACCCTGTCTGTGCTTTTCACCGGTTCATTCTGGATGAACCTAAAGGACTCCCGGTGAACACCCCCCCCCCCATCCCCCCCTCACCCAGCTCACAGGCTTAGTATCTCCTACTCACCTGCCCTGCGTCTTGTTTTGGTTCTGCGTCTGTTTACTCTAAGAATAACAACAGACCGTATAAATCTCAGACCGGATAAAGCTGCTTCGCGGCCCTGAGGTGGACGGGTGAGCTGTGCAGGGTGTACCCCGCCTTCACCCAGTGTCGGCTGAGATAGGCTCCGACCTCCCCGCGATCCTAACAGGATAAATGAGTGAGTAGCCCTGTGTTTCGTGTTGTTTGAAATACCTGGGAGCCCTTTAATTTCTCAGGCTAACACCGAAACCCAGAGCAACTCTAAAGAAAATAAACAAACAAAGTAAGCAGAAGCCACAGGAGGAAAGTTCCAGATACACATTTAGGGTTTTTAAGTTGAAGTCTTGTCCTGAACCCTCTCTCATATCTTTCGGAAGGAGCGTTTTGGCGTTAGAAGGAGAAATAAGGCAGGGATGCTAACCGTTAGCTGAAGAAACGCAGGGGAGATTAAAGAGGCTCGAGTTTCACACCCCGACCGTTTTACCTTCTCTCGCCTGGTTCCCCGTTTCTCCATCCTGTCCCGCTCAGGTTTCCTTCAACACCAGCGAGGTCAAACTCTCAGCCCATGGTGGGGTTCTGTCCGAGCCGAGGGGGAAAAGGGCCGCTCAGGGCCAGCTCCACTTCATCCGAATAATAAAAGCTCAAACTTAAGAGCCGCGCGAGCTCGAGTTCATCCAGCAGGAGGAGGAGGAGGAGGAGGAGGAGGAGGAGGAACAGCAGCGCGCGCGGAGTTCCTACACAATCCTCCAGCGACTCCGAGGGAAGAAGTTATTCCTGGGGAAAGTGCGCCATGTTGTCAAAGCCGCTTTTCTTGCGGATCTTGTCCCCTCCTGGCAGAGGCGGTTCGGAACGCCGTGGTTGCTGCGGCGAGGCTCAATTCACTGTTCGTGACATCAGGCGGGAGTTGAGTTACCTGCTAGTGCGCGTGCAAGCGGCTGCACGACATAACACCCTTAGACCTGCTGATCAGAAGCGCAAAAAAAGGTGTTTTTTTCATGCAAACTGTTAAAAAGAGAAAAGAAAAAAACTTCATCACGATCACACAACTTTTTTTTTCTTTTGTGCATGACCCAGAACTCATGCACGACCCAGGAAGCAGGCATGGAGAATAACATGTGGTTTTATTTACAGTGTTTTTGCCTCTGATTTTATTTACAAGCATTCGCTTTTATTGCATGGGCATAGTGTCCAGTTACAGCAAGTAGATGCATAAATGCATGCTGAAGCTCCCGACTCCTTTACTGTACAGCTGCTGCGCTTCTTTTCTCCTCAGTGTGTTTGGGTTTGTGGAACTTGTAGAGCTTGGAGTGCGTCCTCAGACACTTTTTGTGCATTCTGATAGGATAGTTTTTCCTCTTGGAACGTTTGGAGTTGAGTCGCCGGGCTTTTCGCCTGAGTGCCACTAGATGTCGCCAAACAACCGCCCCTTTGCTCCAGCGCTCGGTGACAGGCGTGTCATTAGAAGAAGAGGCGGAGCAACTGTTAAAGAAAGAGGGTTGAGTTTTAAAATGGCACCCTGGTCATTCTTCATGATTATTAGCACCATGTAATTAGTACAGTGGGATTTGTATTTTAATGTCTTGATCCACTCCCACTGTCTTGAAACACCATTGTTTCGGTGTTTCGCACACCTAGGGGCAATTTAGAACAGCCAGTTGGCCTGATGCGCATGTCTTTTTTGACACATGTATAAGGAAACTGGAGTACCCAGAGGAAACCCACACAAGTACTGGCAGACTCCACACAAAAACGCTCTAGTCAAATCCAGAACTTGAACCCAGGACCTTCTTGCTGCGAGGTGGCTGTGCTAACCATTTGGCCACCATATGCTGCTCCACCCAATTATCATTTTATATATTCATATAAGCGTTGCATACAGGAATAGTGGTTAGCATGTCTACCTTACAGCAAGAAGGACTTGGGTTCAAGTTTTGGGCTCGGAAACAGCATTTCCGAGTGTGGTAGCCATGTTCTTCCTGCGCTTGCATGGGTTTCCTCCGGGTAGTCCAGTTTCCTCCCACGGACCAAAGACGTACACATTAGGCTAATTGGCTGTTCAAAATTTCCCCTTGGTGTGAATGTTTGAGTGAATGGTTGTGTGTGTTGGTCCTGTGATGGTTTGGCGAGCTGTTCAGGGTGTACCCCGCCTTCTCCCGCTGTCGGCTGAGATAGGCTCCAGCCTCCCCATAACCCTAATAGTAGGATTAGGGGGTTCAGCAAATGTGTGAGTGAGTGAGTGTACGCATACAATAAATTATGAGCATAGGCAACTCTGTTTAATTAAATAAACCAACCTTTCATTCTCAGTGCAGTTCTGAGGCAGAAAGAAACAGAATTGGGACACAAAGTCCAGCATCCTGAAATGAATCTCGTCAACTTCATCTCCAGCAAGCTCTCTGGCAAGTCTGTTGCACAAACAGCAAGCTTCAGCTTTTCTGTGCATGTCAGCTCCTTTTCAATTCTTGGTGGTAGAATGCAGTATATATTTTTACCTGGCTGTACAGTTGCAGTGGTACAAGGTGGTACGTTTTTTATTGCGCAGGCCAAATTTCTCCTGCAGTGCAGGTATCTGGTAAGGACAGGAGTCCAGGTCTTTATAGCTCTCGCAGGTGTCCAGTTTACCTTTAAAGCAGAACAGAAAGTTGTGAGTGTATTATGCTAATAAATGCAGAAGTAATTTAACAGACATTTGTTATACCTTTTTGTTTGGTTTGCATCTCAGGATGGATGAGCACCTTTGTTAGGCCTGTTGTTTCTGGTATTGGTGGGTCTGTTGTAAGTGTTGTTGATGAGTCTGTTGGTTTTGTCTGTAGTGAGTCTGTTGTTTGTGTCACTGATGAGGCTGGTATTTGTTTTGTTGTAGAGTCAGTTGTTTTTGTTGTTGGGACATCTGTTCTTTGTTTTATCAGCAAAATGGTCTGAGATGAGTCTGTTGCTTCTGATTTTGGTGAGTCTGTTGTTTGTTTTCTTGGTGAGATTGTTTTGGTCGTTGGTGAGTTTGTTATTAAGTGTGGTGTGTTTGTTATTTTTATTGTTTTTATTGAATCTGTTGATTCTGTTTTGGGTGAAACTGTTGATTCTGATTTTGGTGAGTATGTTCTATGTGTCATTAATGATTCTGTTGTTTTTTCGTGAGATGTGTTATCTGTAAGGGATATATTTTGTGGTACAGACACTGATAAATGCTCTTCACTAGCATCCTCAGTGACGATATCAGATGACATCACCAAGTCATTAATAGCTGTTATCTCTTTTTTTCCAAAAGAGAGTGTATGATTGGTGCTTAGATGCAGGCTCTCATCTTCAAACACTGGAAATGTGGAAGTGTAATTTTTTGCATCCTTCAATAAAGCATATGTAGTCATCTCTCTGTGTATACACCTGTTATAAACAATATTAACCAGATGATTATCTTCTGTAGTGCTCAGACACTTTTTATTTAAAATATTAAGACTATAAGCACATCGCTTAAGTGTTCCTTTACTCCACGGTACAGTAAGTGGATTTTTTTTACAGTAGAACACATTGTGATAATCGATCACATAAACTATATTCTTTTATGCCTCACTGATTTTTTTTTATTATAAGATTAGATAAATGGAATAGCTTACTTGCCCCACCAGGTCCATTCTGCACACTCCATTCTCTGTGATAATTCAAAGCAGTGCATTTTAAGGAGGTTGAAGTAGCCATATCCGACCATGTCAGACACTCTATCGTTGACATTCTGAAGACAGTTGCGAAATCTGAAACAAAATCATGGATTGCTTTATAAGATAAAATAATAGTGTTATCTTAGTATTTATTCATTCATTCATTTGCTATACTGTTTAATCCTACCAGGCAGCATGGCGCCGTAGTGGTTGCCTCTCAGCAAGAAGGTCCTGGGTTTGAGTCCCGGACTCGGCGAGGGCGTTTCTGTGCGGAGGTTGCATGTTCTTCTTGTGCTTGCATAGATTTCCACCGGGCACTCCAGTTTCATCCCACATTCCAAGGTATTCACATTAGGCTAATCGGCTGTTCCAAATTTCCTTTGGAATGGGTGTGTTTGTGTGTGAGTGTTGCCCTTAGATGGACTAGTGAGTTGTTCATTGTGTACCCCACCCATGCTCAGAGTCGGCTGAGATAGGCTCGAGCCTCTCTGCTATGCTAGTAGGATTAAGCGGTTCTGTAAATGGATGAATGGATGGATTAATCTAACTAGGGTTGCAGGGTTTCTGAAGGCTATCTCAGCCAATTGCAGGTGAAGGCAGGATACACCCAGAACAGCTCACCAGTCGATTATAGGAACAACACTCACAACTATTTACACACAGCTAGTGGCAATTGTAGCGACCAGTTAGCCTAATGTGCATGTATGGCTTGTGGGAGAAAAATGGAATACCAGGAGGAGACTCACGCAAGCACAGGGAGAGCATGCAAACTCCACACATAAACATACTCACCGAGCCAA
>JBCNYG010000008.1:12905288-12943010 GCA_039654305.1 Porochilus rendahli | reverse complement strand
AGTCGGCTGAGATGGGCGCCAGCCTCCCCGCGACCCTAATTAGGAATAAGCGGTTCAGAAAATGAATGAATGAATGCTACTACTAATAATAGTGATATAATATAAAAAACGGAGTAATAATAACTGAATAATTCCACGACTGCACATTGATGTAATAAAGCACAAGCTTGTAATAAAGTGATTGGTGTCAGGTGATGTGTGAAGGGGATTTGAACCTGCCTGAATCAGAGCGGTGAGGTTGTGTATGCACCGAGAGGATGGCAGATTTTTCCTGTAAGTATAATTGTTGGAGATTGTAAAGCCTTGAGTGCTCATTGTCGATAGCAAGCTGCTTTAATTAGGGAAACTAATCGGACGCCTGTTGTGCAACGTAGCAGGAGATCACACGCTTCGGCTGAGAAGTCCCTTAAGACAAAAGAAAATATGAATGGATACAAAGTTAGTTTTTTTTTCTCTAAAAAGCCAGCAGAACAACAGTGGAATGTGTCCCTAATTAATGAAATAAAAAATAATATGAAAATGTAAAATTTAAGCTAAATGAAGAGTGATGATGAAACCTGTACAGGGTGGAATTTTACCATACGTTGTTGAAACACTATGCCTGAACTGTATACTTTTTTATACACACACACACACACACACACACACACACACACACACACACACACACACACACACACACACACACACACTGATCACCATATTATAATGCAAATGCTTTTTAAATTAAAAATTATTTAATTGCCATTGCAGTTACAAGATTAAATGCTATTATATCAATCCATCCATTTGCCGAACTGTTTTATCCTACAAGGGTAGAGTGGAGGCTGCACACAATGCTACCACCTGAATCTTTATGAACTGCTGTGCATGCACATTCAGGAGCAGCATAACACGAATGATAATTGGCTGTTCCAGATCACTCCTAGGTGTACATGTTAGTGTGAAATGGTATCCACCCCATTGTACAAATGAGCTCACAGATGCCCATTATTGGTCGGTGATCTCTGTGAGTGACAGGGAGGTGAGCATATGCCATCCCTTCCTTCATATAAGATAAATCAGCTCTTCCTGTCCGCCATATTGGAGAAAACGCAAACTGCACTTTGGAATGCTAGAACCTAGAACCTTCTTGCTGTGAGGCAGATGAGCTAACCACTACAACACCGTGCCACCCACTTCTCCACTCGTGTACTGGAATGAAGCGGTAATGAGAACAAATCCAAAGATTTAATCACCACTGAATTCCAGATTAAAGGAGGCACTAACAAAGTTTAGGATATTGTTTTGCGCACTTGGAGGAAGATATTGTTACGATATTCTTTCGCTACCTGGAGGAGGAACAGCTTCATAGTGCACACTGCAATCCTCCTTTTTAATTTTTTTTTAGTTTGTACAACACACACACTGCTGGCTTTTCTTAGTTTGTCAAAAATTATTCTGCCAGACAACAGATGTCTGATATAAAAGGGTACAGTCTCATATTTCAGCTGCTTTAAGGCCCCGGGTTTTTCAAAGTATCTTTTCCCCCATTCCAGACGTTTCCTTGAATTATTTGTTCACTGAGGGACACGGCATTGATGGTGATTTGTCATCATCTAACGCTACAAGATACTGTAAGCTTTCACATTTATAAACCAAGAAGACTGATCAATACATAAGATCAATATGTAATAAATACGTTCAGCTCTTTTTTAAAGCACATTGAACACCGAGACGGCAGTTACCACAAAGAAAACATGAAGTTTATTTTTTATCCCATAGTGATTTACACATGAAGTTTCTTTGCATGTTTTTCTTGTGCTGGTGTGGGTTTCTTTCAGGTACTCCGGTTTCCCCCGACAGTTGGAAGACATTCACATGAGGCTGAACATTGTCTGTTCCAAATTGCCGCTAGGTGTGAGTGTAGGTGAATGTGTTCGCCCTGCAATGGATGGTGAGCTGTTCAGGGTGTACTCCACCTTCACCCAGACTCGGCTGAGATAGGCTTCATCCAACCTGCAACACTAGTAGAATAAAGCGGTTTGGCAAATGAATGAATCATTTTATTCATGCTTACTGAGGTTTTACTACCAGAGCTACTAGTCTTGTGATCAATGGGTATGATGGTGTTGATGGCAGTATTAAGCTGAAAGTTCAAGCTTTTGAGCAACTCTAAGACTTCAAATCAACATGGCTGTGCACAACGGTAATTACACTCATTTACATTCAATTAATGTAAGCACATTAAATCTATAACATTTACTATGTAGTTTAAGCATGCAGGTGTTCAAGGTATTCCACCTTTTAGCTGGACCATACACAGAGGTTAAAAATGGCCTAATACTGAGGGAATTCAAAAGCAAACATTTAATATTTGTGTTAGTAAAGAGTACAGAAACATAAAAAGCAAACTAAGTTAAAAAAAAAAAAGTTTAGTTTTTTCATATTTCAGCCATTAGAGAGGCAGGTCAGGTGAGCTATGTGTGCCCCACTAGCAGATCATAGACTGCAGTCCTATTTTCCGACAGCGCATTGGTCCGACAGCCGTAATCCTATCCTAACCCGGACCAATGGGTTGTCAGACCAATTGGCTTTCAGAGCAAAGAGATGTCCCCCAGAGAATAAGTGAAGTGTAGATAATGGTGTTTTTTTTTCAGCTCATCCAGTGAAATACTAAAAAAACTAATTAAAAGAGATTGTTACACTGAGACTAAGGCAGGTCAGGTGAGCTACGTGTGCCATGCATAAGCACTGTGTACCTTCATTCCAAATCATTCAGAGTTTTAGTAAATACTACATAGAAACATAAGAAAACTGTGCTCGGTAACAGCGTGTTTTCATACATGTTTAAAGTTTCAGTATATACTACACAGGAACACAAGAAAAACAAAAAAATTATTTTTTTGCTTTATTTTTGATTTTGAAAGTGTCACAGTAATGATGCCTAAAGTTGGTGTAACAAAGTGTGAGTTACCAACGTTTCGATTCAAGCATTATCCACTCAGCATAATGGCTTTTATTTCCCAGTTAGTGATCCAATCCTATTTTCACCAAACTTGGTGGAGGGGAGTGGTCTGGGCCCAGAAAAAACCTGGCAAAATTTGGAGGTGATCTTTGTATGGGATTATGTTCTTCCAACACCCACTAGGGGGAGACATTTCATTTTAAATATGCCAAGTTATAATAATCCATTTGTCCCTGTCACCCAAGTTCTCAATATTCATCATTATCGGTCATCACTATCCACTGATAGATAGCTCTGGGTAATGAAGGAAACCTTTCACTGATGTGAAAATAGGCCATAATGTCAGTGAAAGAAATTAAAATTAGAAAAAACTCAACCCAATTTCATTACAAAGTAAATTTTGGACACCGCATGTGGTCGCGTCTTAATTATAAAACTCACTAAATAAATTAATTAAAGCTTTCAGGCTGCACAGATTGTGGTTTGCTGATAGTTTTCTCTACTCCCTTAAAATGTCTGATGGGAGGATGATGTTCCCATCTACAGTAAACACCTCAGCATCTGAGGATGCAGTAGGGGAATTGACTTGCTTTTCTGTTCGGAAAAATCTTCACCAGCAAAGAGCAGCAAAAAGGTCACGCTGAGGTCAGAATTGATGTCGTCGAGTCCTGCATTTATGTCCCCAACCTTAGATGACCAGATCGTTACTCTAATATGCTAAGCCGCCTAAGTGCATAACATGATGGTTGCCATTTGCAAGACCTTTTTTCATATCTAGTAATTGAGCTCTATTGATCTGTGGGTATGGCTATGACCAGATGTATGTCATTATTTTAGAAGCACTATATATTGAGCTTGTAGGTTGTTATGTAGATAGTTTGTTGGGAATTTACACCACCACTTTCTTCAGCCGGTTCAGTTGTCACCATTACATCATTCATTTGTCTTCATTAATTGCTGTAGCCTGGTCAGAGATTGCAGTGGATCCTGAGCTGAACCCTATGAATGGAGATCCCCAAGGAAAACAACAGTTTCGGATTGGTTTTAAGTCCATTTGGCACTTAGGTTATAAGAATTTTTTGCCGTGTCTGCCAGAACTGGCCTCAGGTGATGAAGTGTAAAGAAATGAAATCCAATTACTCTTTTGTGTTGGATGACCACCAGAGAAGTCCCTCTAAATCACAATGGTGGTTCGCTGATCCTCTTGAAACTTGATTATACCATATTAAATTCACTCTGCAGCTTGCTGTGCAATGTCAAGATGCTGGCCTGGGTGTAAGTCAGTATATTAGTGTAATGGTATCTATCTTTAAGAGTGAAATATGAATTCATATATCCTTAATATGTTTGTACTTTGAGTCTCTAATGTGACTGGACCTTGATAGCTTTCCATATTATACACTTAACTGGATGCCAACCTATTGCAGAGACACACTCATACATTCATTCACATATTTAAGCATAGCCAGTAAATCTACCTACTGACATGTTTGTTGGAGGTGGGAGAAAACTGGAGTAAATGTACTCGCACAGTAAAATAGGGACAATTATCTGACCTTAATGAAAGGGGAACGATAACCTGACTTTAATAGGTTTTAAAAAAAAAAATTCAAGCACACTAGTACGTCATGGCGTGCTGGTTCTTCTGGTTAGCTGGCCTATCTCCGCCCAACCTGGTCTAACTCCCAGTGCACTGAGCATTGAGCCTTTAGGTGACCAATCAGAGCAAAGGGGTGGATTCGTAAGCGGTTATGAGCAGTAGGCAAAAACACGGTGCAAAATGTGTGTAATGAGATTGCACTGAACACAGATCAAAAATGTTGCGGTAGGAGACAACACGGCCGCTACAAGGCAACTCGATGATGATGCACAGTTTTGAAAACTGGTGTCAAATTTCAAACAAATGTTAAATCTTGTTGTACATGCCAGTCTCTGCTGGTTGAAGAGGAACATCTTCACAGCTTGGAATCACACTGAACCGCTGTCAGATCTGCTCTCATGGGAGGCCAGGTTAAATGTGAGGAGGAAGTCAAACAGGCTATAAAATCAGTGTTTCAGTGGAAGGGGTATGGGAAAGCAGCTTCCTGAAGTACTGTGGAGGTTTTTTGGATTAGGAATCATATCTCAGGGCTCCACTGGTGTCTAAAAAGAAAAACAAAGGTCTGAAAATGGGGATAATGTCAGACCTTTAGGAATGAGTTGTGAGGCGCTGACGTTATGCCTTAAAATGTTTCACAAAACAATTTAAAACTCTTTTACTAGGCAATAAATAAATTGTATAACTTGTAAGGCTATTACAATTCCTCTGAAATATGTGTGCCTGGAGCTAAGAAAATAAAAATCTGTTTTATTGTTTGAAAAATCATGACATGTATCGCCACCCCTGCAGTATATTCTCCTACACAGCTGCAGTGGGATAAAATTAAAATGTCTGTGGTACGCCTTTTGACATTACAGTACGCCATATCATCAGTGAGTCAGTACGCTGATCTTTCTAGCTCAACCGCTTTAGTCAGATCCAGCTTTTGCCCCATAGAGGCATGCTCACACTGATTGAAATGTCGAGAAGAGAGCCCTGACAGTGAGGACGACCTAGCAGAAGACGTGACTGATTGGTGTCTGGGGGTGGAGGGCAGGGAGAGGCAGGGAGCGAGGGAAAGCTGGAAGGAAGGAAGGAAGGAAGGAAGCAGTGAGAGTGGAAAGAAGGGAGAAACACAAATGAACGGAAACTGCACCGCATTCACCATCACTGTCACTATTCATATCATCAGTGCTTTTCAAAGCCTGCGAATCAAAAGGAGCTGGGATCCGTGCCTGTAGCTAATAGTTCAACATTCGACTGATAGAAAAAGAATAATTCTGACTTTTTTGGCTTTTTATTAAATATTACAGTTCAGTGCTCTCTTCAGAGTGTTGTACCAGAGGGTAAAAAAAAACACGCTGGAAATGTTTCTTTGCTCTAAATATGAACACACGATTAGTTTTGGATATGAAAACGTGTGGCATGCTAACTTGCAGTCATACACAAGATCTATAAATGGAATGTCTGCATATTATATAATAACACAAATACACAGAGGGCGCGGTAAAAAAAAAGAGGATCGTTAGAGTAGTGTTTAGCAAGTCCACCTCACAGCAGCAAGGACCTGGTTCAAGTTTAGGGCTCGGTGAGGCCATTTCTGTGTTAAGGTCTGTGCGATGGTTTGGCGAGCAATCTGCTAGTTCCAAATCACCCCTGGGTGTATATGTGAGTGTGAATGCTTGTGTGTGTGGCCTTGCAATGGTCCGAAGAGCTGTTTAGAGTGTACCCCACCTGTGCCCTCTGACACTGGCCTCCCGGTGACCCTAATAGAATTAAGTGGTTCAGCATATGAAAGAATGAATGATTCTGAATCCATACACTATGCTATGGATCATCTGTAGCAATACTTTATTACTATTGAAGGACATTCAGAACACTGATTGGATAGGAGATTAATTATCTGCACCATATTCAATGTCATCAAGATGCAAATTAAAGTGATGTACTAATCATTCATAAGTAATGAGCTTCAAGAGAGGTTGACACATCAGTCTGAGTTAATACAGTAGAATACGCCATTACAGATTACACTCGTATAACGAGAACACGTGCAGTATTCACAGACAAAAAAACCCCCGGAAATTATAATAATAAGCCAGAGTTTGCAGGGTCACGAGGCTCAGTTTGATTTCTTCCTGTTCCTGGTGTCCTGCTCAGGCCTGCGTTAGAGGTCTTTTGTTTACATGCATTAATATCCGGTACCCATTTCAATAAGATTTTACACAGTTGGATGAAACTGCCAAATGAATGTGCTGTAAGCACGAACAAAGCAATATGCTCTGAAAACTGATTAGTGAGGATCCTGTCTGTGTTTTATATTCTATTATCAGGTCATTGTGGATGAATACAAAGGATTCCTGGTGAAACCAAAACAGCTCACGGGATTAGTATCTCTTAATCACCTGTTCTGCGTGGGTTTCCTCCAGGAACTCCGGTTTCCGCCCAACATGCCCAGTAGGCTAATTGGCTGTTCCAGATCGCCCCTAGGTGTGAAGCTGAGTGTGAATGGCTGTATGTGTGCTGCCCTGTGATGGTCTGACAAGCTGTCCAGGGTGTACCCCGCCCTCGCCCAGAGTCGGCTGAGTCAGGCTCCATGCACCCCGTGACCCTAATTAGGATTAAGTGGTTCATAAAATGGATGAATGAATAGTACTGTGTACTTTCATTGCATATTTATATGATGTTCGCAACACAGCTCCTTTAGTCTGTAGGTATAGAATTAATGCCATTCCCTGTCACTGAAGCTACATTTGACAAATCCACTTGAGTGACTCCAGCACCAATCTTTCCTCCCATCCTCAGCTGTTCCAGCATGCCCAGTGGGTTTTTTTTTTTTTTTTTACTTTATTGGGGGCCCTGATTGTGTGATCTTTTGGAAAACCCCCAGGCCATCCAGACACTGTCTGGTCCCCTTTAACTCCAACACCTGCTCTTCTCATCGTTCCAAACCCAGGCCTCCTGTTGGTATGTCTCAGTCTTCAGTGCAGCCAAAAAGTAGAAATCAGAACCATCCATAACGAAGTTTAACAGAAAACTTGATGTGTGCAGAGTGCATGGTAAATAGGTTAATGAAATTCATAGATCAAAAGAAAGCCATGGAGATTTAATTTCGAATGTTTTTCAATGGATGGGAGAGAGGAAAGTGGCAAGGCGACGACCATTCTGAATTCAATTACATCACGCAAACACACGGCTTACAGAGGACAACAGTGCATGACTCAGAAGAATGACTGATTATTGTCAGAACTTATTATGTAGATATTTTTTGCATGAAGTGCCTTACAAAACGTTACGCACTAATGCCTTCAGCCTTGATTACTGCAAGGATTTTCCGAGGCATTGTTTTGATTAACTTGTAATAATTTTTTGCAGAGATCTTGTGTTGACTGCATAAAGTCTTCTCCAGCATCCTTTCACTTGGCTCTCTGGGGTACTAATACACATGTGAAAATTATTCCTCATGCTCCCTGTACCACTCATTCACTATTTGAGCCCCAATTTTATATCTGAGCCATCAAGGAAGAAAAAGTCCTTTCAGGTCGTCAGCTGACTTCATTTTATTGCCACATTATTGATGCCGAGCTTCGACCAGACCAACCGAAGCAGCCCCTGATATCAACATCACCTCCCGATACTTGTACAGTGGCTACTATGTATATACTATCATAAGCAGTCAGGATTTTTTTTTTTCTAAATACAATTTCTTGTATGAGGTTGAACATTCATTGCTATGTAGGTCCAAATGTTATTCACTTGATGCATGTCATAATTTGATCCTTTTGAACTTCACACACATTTAGGGCAGCACCATGACCAAGTGGTTAGGACGTCTGCCGCACATCAAGAAGGTCCGGGGTTCAAGTCCCGGGCTTTGGCGTTTCTGTGTGAAATTTGCATGTCCTCCTCGTGCTTGCATGGGTTTCCTCTGGGTGCTCTGGTTCCCACCTACAGTCCAAAGACATGCATATATTAGGCAACCTGGCTGTTCCAAATTATCCCTAGGTGTGAGTGGTTGTGTGTTGGCTTCCATAAGAAATTAGAAGCTACTCACTGCATCAGTTAAGGTTAAATAACATTTCAACTGAAATATATTAAATACTTCAGTAATTATCCAATCAAAGGCTCTTACCTATTTGCTCTTTTAAACTCAGGTGGTGATTGTTTGTTGGCAGGTCAGGGTTTAGAGGGTTGCATTGTTTCACTCATTGCAAAATGAGATATGCGCTATTTGTTTGGTTTCTTTTTTAATTCTGCCTTTGTCCGTGTCCTGCTATTGATTTCTTTCCTAAATGTTGGCACCTGTTCAGTGTTTACTGTAATTAGTGCGTCTGTGTATAAAGCAGGTCCCACACGAGGCGGTACTGATGGCAGTTCAGCGCAGTTCCAAATCGGAGTTGACCTGCCAAAATATGACAACGGTTTGATGAAACAGCTTCACACTGGGGTGGATCTAAAAGCAGTTCAGCGCAGCGCTGTAAAATTTCAGCGGAGCAGCAAAACAACTTTGAGCAGGAGGGGAAAACCACTACAAGGCATCTAGACAGTGATCCAGGTTTTGAACTGCTGAGAAATATCAAACACTTTAAAAACCTCCTGGTTTATCAGTCAGTGCCAGTCGGATGATGTCACTGCGGTCCAACATGGTTTGGTGGTGCACTGAAACACCGTCACAACTGCCACTTGAGAGGCCAGTGCTGCTTCTTGTTTATTTTGTAAGTCTTATCGTGCTTTTATAAGCTTAAATCTGAACCTTGATTCCTGTGTTTCATTACACTGACTGGTTTTCACCTGTTTCTAATTCTGATTATGGAGGTAAAAGTAAACACTCGAGTACACTCGAGTCTTTATCCACGGTTTCAGCTCCCCCTGGATGGAACGTTAGTCCATTGCAGGTTGCCTTCCCATAATTTTTTCCCTCTTTCGCCCACACTTGTGGTTAAGACCTTGCCCAGGGGTCTTTGCATGGCGGGGGTCTAATGGGGATTCGAATCCACAACCTCACAATCATGGTGACCACCAGCACCACTAATTCTGATTTTGGATTACCACAATAAAATTAGCCACACAATGGCATAGTAGTTAACACGTCCGCCTCACAGCAAGAAAGTCCTGGGTACAAGATCCAGGCTTGCCGAGGACGTTTCTTTGTTAGGTTTGCATGTTCCCCCTGTGCTTGTGTGGAGTTCCTCCGGGTACCCCTGGCTTCCTCCTACAGTCTAAAGACATGCACATTAAGCTAACTGCCTGTTCCAATGTTGCCTCTAGTTGTGACTGTGAGTGTGAATGGCCCTGCAATATTTGCCTCAGTGCTGCAATAATCACATTTATTTTGCTTATTACCGAAATACTAATCATGTACCACAATAATTCACACACATTAAAAAAAAAATCAGTTTGTTGCAATTTAATAATTTATAATCTAAATAAATGGAATTTCACATTCTATAGTCAAAGTCCATTCCATCAAACCTTTAAATCTTAGTCTTACTAATTGCATGGTAATCATTTCAATGCTAAAAATAAATAGAGTTAGACTAAGAATAAGTAATTATACAAATAAGCCATCATATTCATTGCCAATCCCACCCACTAGCTAATTTTCCCCATTGCACGCCAACGATCATCCGCACAGGTCACAGGATAACAAGTTTCCACTGCGACACATCAACCCATCATATCCTTCCGAACTGTCGCTTATGCAATCACTGTCCTTAATTAGCTTTTCTAATTACTGGAATGTTCATGAGTATATGATGCATGTGTTATTTGCCTGGGATGCTTCCGAAGTTAAAGAAAGAAAAAAAAATCTGTTCATATGTGTCAACACAGAATAGTGGCACAGTTTGCTTCACTCCTCTTGGAAAGCTTCCACTGAAAAGATTTGTTTCCGTGCAGCCACAAGAGCATTAGTGAAGTTGGGCACTAATGTTGGGCTTTTAGATTTGGCTTGCAAATGACCCATCAGGCTCTTCCTAAAGTTGTTGATGGGGTTGAGGTCAGGACTGGGTGCAGACAAAGCACATTCTTTCAATCTGCTTTCAAAGAATGATCTCTGATAGGACCTCACTTTTGTACTAAAACAGGAACACAGCCATGGAGTGGGAAGCTGAGTGTTGTCTAGACTTGTATGCTGTAGTACTCAGGGGGGCCATGAAAACCTGTCCGAGTTTATTATTACTCTGCCACCACACTGTAGAGCTGGAAATATGCATTGAAACAGGTAATGCTCTCCAAGCATCTACTTCTAGGCAGTGATGTGTGACTCATCACTCCAGAAAAAGTATCCACTGCTCCAGACTCATACAGTAATACGATGCAACTATGGGAGCAGTCACACCTTGCTGAAGAGTGTAACGGATGTTCACCAGATAGAAACTTTGCAAAAGAAACTGATCCAGTGGTGAAAGTCATCTTCATTGCTACTCTAGGCTCTTATGATACACTGGAGGATGAACACCGCTGTCCGTTTTCGACCGAGTAAAGACCCGTTACATCTACGGTAGTTATACTGTACTTATCCTTAACTTTAATCCTGTGGACCCTGTTACACTTCCGTTATTCATTCGTTCCTATGCATTCCTTGTCAGTAAAACAGCAGTCACACTTTGCTAGATAACAGAAATGAATGTCAAATGGATACAAACTTTGTAAAAGAATATTATCTGGTGGTGAAAGTCATCCCTGTTGCTGCTCTAGACTCTCATGTTGCCTCGAAGGATGTACCTCGCTGTCCAGACGAGGAACACATAGGGTCTGAATAAAATGCATGCCCAGTACACAACAACTGCCCAAACAGCAGACAGCTTTACCCAGTACAGCCTTTTGCAGGTACAAAACCTCCTGCCAGATGGAATGGACCTTGCGTGACATGGAATACATTCGCCAGACGAGAAACAGACAAGAAACACATGTGAACGGTAATGAATGGATTAAAGATTTTGCTTTCCATCGGACATCTGTTTAGTCTATCCGGCAAGGGGTGATTGCTACTTAAGCAGCCACTGAACATACGGCCTATGTCCGTCACACCTCCGGTTCACCCTTTGAATGCCATGTAGTAGTCCGGCCACGAGTTGGACCCACTGGACATCAACGGATTCAAGTACAGGACGAAGAACACGCGAGTTCCAAACCAAGCCTACACCTAGCACACAATGACCGTACAACCAGCCAACCCCAAGTTTTGTGCATGTGTTAATGCTATCTGGCACAGTGTGACAACTCCCTAAAGAACTGCAGTTGTTACTTCTAGGCTTATGTGTGGTTACTTATCTTCTTTTTTATTGTGATGCAGTGGGTGTGATGCAGAACCTTAGCCCTAGGACAAATATACATTCACATTCACACATAGAGGCAATTTGGAACAGCCAATTACCCAATTGTGCATGTCTTTGGACTGTGGGAGGAAACCTGGGTACCCAGAGGAAACCCATTCAAGCACAGGAAGAACTCCACAGAGATAGGTGTTCGCCAAGCCCGGGCCCATGTACGTCTTACTGTGAGGCATATATAAGAACCACTACACCACTGTGCCACCCTACTTAATGTAACTCCCTGTTATTAAGTTGATTCTTTGGATGAAGTTTATTTTAGCTGTTGTCTCACTCTGCAGCATTCTGTAGTAATAGTGTACCAGCATATAAGTGTATGTGGCTTGCCATTTTATGGCTGCACTGTTCCTGCGAGACATTTTCACTTCGCATTAACGTCACTTAAGCAGTTAAGGTGTAGGGAAGGAATTTGGTAAAGTGCCAGTCACCGATACTTTTCCACTGAAGGTCTGTGAGCTTGGCAGTTTTTCTTTTAAGAGATCACCCATTTAATCTAGTATAGCAAAAAAATATACAGTCAGTGAAGAAATAGTAAATTCAGCAGGATAGAAAGAGATGTTCTGAGATGGCATCTGTGAAGGGCTACAATATCCTGGAGTGGAGAGATCATGAGGAAAATACTGTAATGGAATCCAATCCTGGTGGAAAAAGAGACAAAATGTTTCATGGCATGTTGCAGGAGGAAAGAGTCATCCACCGACAGGTGGCAACAAGGTCCCCAAGGTGGAGACTGTAGGGCATAGAATAGAGACCCTGAATACCATAATCCAGATGTGCCATAAAACAAGGAAATGCATCAGAAGGATTCATGGACTGCAACAATACTTGGGTTTGGTTTTGGCACTTGGTAAAAAGAGTCCATGTGGTGTTTTGCCAACAGATTTCAAAGTCAGTCCATATTATAAATAAAGTAATCGAAGTCATTTAATCACTGAATTACTTTCAACAATAAATGCATTAACTCAAATTTACCACTCTGTGTTTAAAAGCTTCATCGTATTGACAATTCTGTATTTTGAGCAGTTCTGCTTTGTCACCATGTGCCAGGTGTTTCACTAAATCAAGTCTGTGCTAAACAACGTGGGTCTCTTTCTTTCTTTCTTTCTTTCTTTCTTTCTTTCTTTCTTTCTTTCTCTGTCTCTCTCTCCTTATACTGTGTGTACATATGAAATTGGCGGTACTGTAGTGTAGTGGTTAGCACGTCCGCCTCACAACAAGAAGGTCCAGGGTTTGAGTCCTGGGCTTGCCGAGGGCATTTTTGTTTTCTGGTTTCTTCCAGGTACTCAGGTTTCCTTCTTCAGTCCAAAGACATGCACATCAGGCTAATTGTCTTTTCCAAATTGTCCGTAGGTGTGTGTGTTGGCCCTGTGATGAACTGGCAAGCTGATCAGGATATACCCTGCCTTCACTCATCGTTGATTGAGATAATAGGGTTAGGCTGTTGGGCAAATGAATAAATTAATTATTGTGTGTGTGTGTATATATATATATATGTACACACACACTCTCTGTGTTCGAGAGATCGAGGTGTCTGTATTACATACTCATCTAATTCATTTGCCAAACCACTTAATTATAATTTGCAGATTAGAGGCTGCAGCCTAACTCAGACGACTCTGGGCAAAGGCAAGGTAGACCCTGAACAGCTCACCAGACCATTGCAGGGCAACACACAACCATTCATACAACCATTCACACCCAGGGGTAATCTAGAAGAGCCAGTTAGTCTAAGGTGCATATATTTTGACTGTGGGAAGAAACCGGAAAACCCAGAGGTAACCCATGCAAGCATGGGGAGAACATGCCCAGGACTCAAACCCAGGGCTTCTTATTGTGATGGTGTTCATCTAGAGGCACAGTCTTAAGATAAAGGGGAAGAGAATGATTAAATAAAATCAGGAGAAAGTGAAGAAATTAGAAAGTCATGCACACACCCTGCCAGCATGATGCAGAGAAACGGTATGACCGGTGTTGACATAGCAACCAATAACGGGTAAAGACGGTTGATGATGGGTACAGGAGAGAGAGTAGAAGAGAAGAGAAGAGAGGAGTGGAGACTCTACTGTAGTATAATGCCCGAGTTCTGTAACTGCAACTCTCACATCTGTTCTTTTTATCAGTCTCTGAAATTTCATTTCGCAAATCTGTGTTTATTCACACTCGATACACACTGTAGTATCAGCCTGAACATCTTTCCTCCAATCCCCAGCTGTTTCCCACAGATTTGTATTATCGTCTGGCTTTATTGAAGACACCGTTGTCAAGATGTGTGCAAAACCCCTAGGGGCGCATCCAGACACTGTCTGGTCTCCTGTAACACCCAACACCTGCCCCTCCTTGAATTTGTGAAGCCACAACAGCACCACAAATCCATATCAGGTAGTGATATATGGAAAAAGGAGAGAGGCTGGTAATAAAGTGCCTATTGTGATAATATTTATGTGGCTCTTTATGAGAGGTGAGGAACAAGACTAGGAGTGTAAGGAACAAATCAAAAAGCCCATGGGCTTCCTGTGCCGGCCAGATGACAGGATTACAGTACAAGAAGAAAGAAGAGGCTATGGGTGATGCCTATGACATCATCTGTATTTATGTATACAAGACCAAACATGCAGGAAGCTCAGGAATAGGAAGCGACTGAATAGAAGAGAATTAAAAGAAGAGAAAAGGATACAAATGGAAAGAGGTTGAGTGAAAGGAGAAGGGTTTGGGAAGGAGAATGAAAAAGAGAAGGCATGAGGGATATCACCTTTCACTCATTTGCCGAACTTGGAACAGCTATTTTGCCGAATCGGCCTGTCTTTGGACTATGGGAGGAAACTGGAGAAAGCCCATGTGATGATGGGAAGCCCATGCTGAGCCAAGGACTCGAACCCAGGACCTCCTTACTGTGGGATGAACGTGCTAACCACGTCACCACCGTGACTCCCGAATAAGGAATACGAAGAGACATAAGCAATAAGGAATATCTGTAATCCCAATCAGACATTGCTTAGACGACTGTGATTATTGAGACGTGGTAATGCTGACTACTCAGAGCTGTACGGCTGAGTAAGGGTTGAGGCGTTATAGAAGGGGGCACTGTGTAAAACGTAGCTTAACCTTCAGTTATTAAGGTCTGGTTCGAAATGATAAACTGTAAGTTACAATTTATTTTAATTGGCACGGTGGCATAGTGGTTAGCATGTCCACCTCACAGCAAGATGGTCCTAGGTTTGAGTTCCAGGCTTTGCAAGGGCATTTCTGTGTGGCGTTTGCATGTTCTCCCCAGGTTTCCTCCTGATACTTCGGTTTCCTCCAACAGTCAAAAGACATGCACATTGAACTAATTGGCTGTTTCAGATTGCCCCTAGGTGTGAGTGAGTGTGTGTATGGTTGTGTGTGTGTTGCCCTGGGATAGTCTCACAAGCTGTTCAAGGTGTACTTCGCCCAGATTTGGCTGAGATAGGCTCGTAATCTTTGGTGCTTCTTTTTATTGATGCATCAAGAGTCTATCCCAGCAACACTGGGTGTGAGTTTGAACAACACACTTACTGGGATCTGCCAGTCCATTGCAGTTCCCCATTCACGTCCCTAAGAGGATTTTTTTTTTTGGAAGCAAATCCTCCTACTGGCAAAGAACATCGAACTAATTTCTTTGTGCATACTCTACCCTTGGAGTTCTGCTTAGTTTAATGCACACTGTACATAAAACAGAGAAACCAGTACAGTGCTCAACATCAGCTCAAGGGATTTAGTTAAAGACAGAATAAAATCTTTCTTGTCTGCGAGGCTCCCATGTACAGCGATGCGTGGTCTGCTACAGTGTGTAGCCGGGAGAAAAACCCTGTCACTAGGCATCCACTGCTCGTTGTGTTACAGACAAACTGTCACTAGACCCGGGGAGGAGAATGGCAAATTGACAAGGGGGATTGGGGGGTGGGGGTGGGTTGGGTGCTTTAGCTGCATAGGATTGCATAGGAATGACTCTGGGCTGAAGGGTCTTTATTCTGTGCATGTCCATTTTCACACTGCACGTCAACTAGAAAACAGGGCACGAGAGGGATGATAAGGTAATTTAAATGTGTGTTGAGAAAGATCTGTGATTTATTTTTTAAAAATCCATAAAATCATTTTTATGAATGTCAACAGTGAAGCTTAATCCATAGTCAAGATTTCCCTGCATTGTAATGCCACCACACACACACACACACACACACATCTGTATTAACACACACCACATCAACCACCCACCCAGTTTCACTCGGAGGAAGAAGCTTAACATCTTATTAAGAACCTTAGCGAGTTCATCCCTTCATCACCATCTTCTTTTCCTTTCATGAGATTAAACCCCTCTTTAAACCCAATGCTAGTTAACAACACGACTATGTTGCACTTAAACATTATGAGGCATGTGACCATCTGTCTGAGCTTGAGCTGAGCTACACACCTCTGACTGTAGACTGTTTATTAACGTCATAGCTGCTGTGCCTCTGTGCCAGTGATTCCCTTTGGGAATTCACTTGAGGCTTCACTCCAACACCAACAAGCAACAACAATTTGGTCCTAAGAAGACGTACAAATGTTCCCACTGTCGTGCTTTGTCTGTTAATTTCATTCATTGTTATTGATTCATTACAGCTTCCTTGGTGTGAGGGAAGCCCCCCCTACAACACGTCAACACAGTGTACCCATGCTTGTGATGTGACATGAAGTACAGAGGGAGCGTTTAGGCAGCTGTTTGGTCTCAGTTCCTGATTAGCAGATGGAACCCTTTAAGCACCTGATTTTCTTTTTGCCACATTTCCTACTAGACCACATTTCATCGTGCATGATTCAGTAACACATTATTATGGAAGCCCATCTCCGCCAGTAGAGAAAAGAAAAGTCAGCTTGTAAGTTATAATTATGAGATGCTAAGACATAATTATAAGTAAGTCTAAGTCTAGAGATGCTAACTCATAATTATGAGTTAGTGAGTCATAATTATGAGATGCTAATTTGTAGTTGAGGGTGTAAGTCATATTTAAGATTTATGACTCATAATTGTTATTTAGTTATCTCATATAATGACCTAACTTATAATTATGACTTAGAATCTAATAATTATGATTTAGCATCTTATAATTATGACTTACTTCCTCGTGATTACGACTTAGTAGCCTATCTCATAATTATGACAGCATCTTATCATTATGACTTAGCATTTTATAATTATGACTTAGCATCTTATAATTATGACTTACTACCACATAATTACAACTTAGTAGCCTGTCTAATAATTGTGACTTAGTATCCTATAATTATAAAGTAACATCTTATAATTATAACGTAGCATTTTATAATTATGACTTCGCACCTCATAATTATGACTTAGGATTTTATAATTATGATGTAGGATCTTATAATTACAAATTACCATCTCATAATTATTTAGCTTTCTCATATGGCTTAAGATTACTTTTTTTCTGGTGGAAATGTTTTTCCACACTTTATACCAGACATAAAAAAAATCCAATGTGCTGACTGGAAGTCTTTCAGAGTTGCTGTAATGCTTTCATCGTTTCATGATGTCCACTGATTTTCAGTGCATCACATGACTGTCTGAAGATAGACCTAAGACATTATGATTTTGTCTGACTGCCTAAGCACTGAGAAGTTTAAAAGTAGAAACATGACCTACTGTAGAGATCCTCCCTCCCATATGATTTATAGTTTTATCATTCCCCTTCTGTCAACTTCCAGTGCATTAGCTCACCACAACATTTTACATAAGGTCCATCATTAATATGCATGAAGCCTAATGCGCCTTTTCGATCTCCAAGCCATACAAACTCTACTTCTGCTGAGTTTTACATACCTGCAACCTGCAACATGGCTTTCTCCAGCCTGATAAAAAATATTATAATAATCATATCTGGAATTCAAACAAAGTTAAAGTCCTCCCACTGAGAGTTAACTACAGCTTTATACTTATAAATGAATATGTGATACTCATCCTCATACCCAAAATTCACCCTGGGGTCTTTAGTGTGTATGAAAAAGAATCCAAAAGAAAAAAGTCACAATATTTTTAAAAATAGAATTCAACGTAATGAATAATATAGTGGATTTTAAGGCTTGTCTGTGAGACAGCAATCACTTTTTATTGCTTTTTAATACTATCAGGCTCATGGTCTGCACTCAGCTTCTAAAGAGTCATCTCTCCTTATTTAAGACACCGATCATGAGTCTCTTGAACGCATTGCAAATCCCCGTAGTGCTGCTCCACATTACTATTGTCAAGATGCTCCGCATGGCACAAAAAAATCCTCTGTGGTCACACGCGGTGAATGAGCAATAAGACCCAAATGTACAATTCAACAATTTACATGACTATTAAATCATTTTATCTGTTATCTGTTAACTAATAATTGATACATATACATATACATACATACACAAAAGCACAGATTGGCTTATCTACTCCTAGGATACCAGCGCATATCCAGTGACCTGTACCATCACTACAAGGGAAAAATAAACAGAAACAGTCATGACTCTAAGCTAAAACTAACGCTAGCCAGCCTTTTTTGCTGTTTATTTAAGTCTGATTGTATGAAAAGTAACAACGTTTTGACCGAAAATGTCTGATGATAAAAACCTTTTTTTTTAAAAATATTTTTAAGAATTAGAATTTTTTTTTGGCTTGTTGTGAGGAGCAGAGCACACCAGCCTGAGAAGAGCATAATGTACCCAGAGCTTGTGAGCATGCCTGAAGTGAACCAATCTACTTAGGATGCTGTTACACTAAATCCGGTTTCTATATTCAAGTCTAATTCCATGAAGAGCGACAAAATATGCAATTAAAGCGTTTGATATTAGGAATGTAATTTTTACATTTTCCCACCAAACAAGGCTCCAGCGAACCAGCTCTCCTGTAAAGTATTTTATTGTTAAAAATATATTTTTGAATTTTCAAAAGCTTGAATACAGTAATAAAAATTTCTTACAAATGAGGGAGTAGAATAAAACTGTGATTCCACTCCCTCTGATCGTATATGACTAATAGCCTGCTCAGTTTCTTTGAGCTCATATACAATCAGAGGTCATGAATTAATTGTTTTAGATATTTAAATGCAGTTGCTAGCCATGCAAAATAGCAGGTGATCTATAACAAATTTGTCACAAATTAATTCATAATTTCAGATAATTAATACTTTCAGATCACTGTCACAAAGACTACTGCCTGTCCAATGATGATGATTCAAATACTTTGTACTTAATTTCTAATCGTTTACGTGCCTCAGCACTGCTGGAAAGTAACGCTGTTTATTGCTACATCATATCAGATCCTCCAGTCATACAATATCCATATAATTACATACAGTATTGTATCATTTCAACACTGTTATGTAACCAGAACCAACAACTCAACATCCCCAAAATTCAAACATCAAAAAATCATACTCCATAATCCTCAATTTTTTTTTCATTTGTAAGTGTCTTTTCCTGGATGAGAAACTCCACTAAAGGATGAGAATGTCCCTGGAACTTGATGGACATTGTGAGAAAAACTTACCTTACGACTGATGATCTGTGCTGCGTTCCGATGCAGGAGACGAGATGAGACGGGGAGAAGAGGAGCGAGATCACTCTGCCTATTTCAGCAGGAGCTAAACGCCTATCTGTGTCTCCTGCATACACTGTCTTCTCAATGTATTGCTGCTCACAGAGAGCGAGAGAGAGAGAGAGAGAGAGGGAGAGAGAGAGAAACCTCCACCCCCTCCTCAGCCGCCTGCATTAAATCACAGAGTTGCTGAGCACAAAAGCTCCTACCTACCACACAAAGAGGCTTTTTCTGCATGATAGATGATTTACAGTGAATAATACTGCTCTTGATTGCTATTTTACAAGATTCCTATGGCAATTGCCTTCCCCCAACCCCACCACCCCCCATTGCTATGACACTGCTATCTTAGTTATATTTTACTCATTTGGCTGTGTTACATTTCAGACAGCATACAAGCAGGCACTTGAGGGGGTTACAGGTCTTGCTCAAGGACCCAAACGTGGCAGCTTGACAATGCCGGGATTTAACCTCATGACCCTTTAATCAGTAGCCCAAGCATTTAAGCACTCAGCAATTCGTCTGTGAAGCACATCTCTATTTTTTTTACTCAAACGCTTCTTCTCTGTTGTTGCTATTCAAGGTAACTTACAACCGATTCAGGTAACAACATATTATAATGATTTATGCACTGCGTAAAGGTGGAGCTCCCAATAGATAGCTCTATGGATAGATGGCTGAGGTTGGTGCTATAAGAGCAGCGCAGCTCCTGAATAAACAGCCGTGAATAAAATGAGTAAATAAATCTCGCCTGTGTTTCCCGACTATTTTCTGTAGTGAAAGAAGGAAAGGCTAACACTGAGTTGTCTTTTCACTGCCTTTCACTCACTGATTTCCACCTTTGTTTATATCTCTCAGTTTAATTATTTGTTTAATGAGTTCATTTTCGATGTGTCACTGGTGTTGTTTTCCTCAACGAAAGTTTGTCTGCCTACCAGAGCTAAATAGCATTAAGTTACGGAAACTGGTCCATGGTGGCATTGTGGATTTAAAACTGTTTCAAAACCTTACTGAGCTCTTTAAAATACATTTTGGCCAGAAATTGTGGATCCCTGACCGTCACACCCATATCTGAGTCATCCTTAACCGTTTTCCAAAAAGGTGGAAGTACAGAATTGTCTAGAATGTGTTTACATGATGTAGCATTACAGTTTCGCGACTCCCTGGCACTAACAAAGGAACGACATGGTGACTTAGTGAGTAGCACTGCCGCCTCACAGCAAGAAGGTTCTGAGTTCAAATCTTGCAGACGACAAGGACCTTCCTGTGAACGTGAATGCGTATTCATCTCCCTTTAACCCTGCAATAGATGGGCAAACTGTTCATAGAGCTGGATCAGCTTCCTCCACAACCCTGATGAATAAGCAATATAGATGATGGATAGACCTCCAATGCGACAGTGCCTCTGTGCACAAAGCAAAATACATCGAGACCTGGCCAGCCTGTTTCTCCCGACTCAACTAATGCTCTTGAAGCAGCTCAACTCCAAAATCTAGTAGAAAGAGTTTCCAGGCTATTACAATGTTCAAAAACCATATATGGGTGAGTTAGTCTGGTGTCCACAAACCTTTAGCAATAGATTGTATCTCTATTTCACTGCTAAACATAATTCTGTGTTCACTTCATAGTGTGAGTGGTTGCAAAGCCATTCCAACATAGCTTCCATATTACACAAATGAAATCAAAGTTATTAGCAAGATCATCACTTTCATCACTCATCTTTCAAACCGCTTAATCCTATTAGGCTAACAGCTAGTGTCTTTTGACTGTCAAGGAAGCAGGAGTACCCGGATGAAACCCATGCAAGCACAGGGAGATGCAAATTCCGGACAAAAACGCCTCCACTATGCCCAAGACTCAAACCCAGGACCTTCTTGCTTTGAGGTGGAGGTTCTAACCAAGACGTCCCCGGGCTGCCTTATCATCAAGCTGAAATGTTTATATTCCTACTGATATGTGTCTCGTAATCTCCACAAATGGTTACTTTTGTTTTAAAACATTAATTCAGGAGCAAATTTGAAAGTAGTTTTTCTCAGAGCCGGCGAGTCGATACCCGGCGAAATCAGGAAAGCAGAGAGCAGGCAAAGCTGGAGATGGATAGAAAGTAAATAAGATAAAGGGTTTATGGATACAATTATGAGCAACAAGCAGCATTCAGCAGTGAAAAAAACAGAGACACAAAGACATTAGAAAAGAGTGGAGGACAAAAAAGCCAGCCAGATAGAGCCACACAAAGAGGCAAAATCATTAGAGGCAAGTCGAATAAAATTTGACATTTATTTCATACTCAGGAAGATCATTATACTTTTCATATATGCTTCTGGACTATTTTGTTACATGCATTAAAGTTTCCCATTCAGTTCCCATGTGTATTAAATAAAGATGAAATACAGTGGTATCTCTTAAAATGGGAATAAAATGGATTCAGCCACAGAGTCTTTCTGAAACCATTTGGTTCCTCCTGTATGTGAGTGTTAATGACTTTCAGGATCATAAGGGAAGCAATCCTGTGTGATTCTGGGAGAAAGTCATGGTACATGCTGGACAAGTTGCTAGTGTACTGCAGTGCTAACAGACACGAATAACCGGGGATAGCTCTGTGTACCGACAGCCAATTGTTCCGAAAGCACTACTCATATAAGTTGGGCACCTTGCTAAAATTAGTTGGGCTGCTCAGCTCCGTTGGTTTAAGGTTGGAGCTGTCGAACCAATGTGCCAATGGGCTGTTGGTATTTAGGGCTATAACCATTCACACTTACATTCACACTTTTAGAGTGTCTTTGGGATTTGGGAGGAAACCAGACCACCATGAGGAAACCCATTGTTGCGCCAGTGCTGATCACAGTACCTAATATTACCCTCCTTTCTATACACCAATCGTATTGCCATTTTAGCTCCAGTCCAGTGGATGTGCTGCTCTGAAGATTTCACAAGTTTCATATGTCAGCACATTTGGGATAATTACCCCTGCAGATTCGATCCAGGGCTTGCTAATGAACTAATCTGCTGGGTCAGGTGTATTTGCAAGGAAGTACCAGATGTAGCTATAAACACCAGAATTTTTTCCCCACACACTATCCAGTAGCCACTTTTAAAACTGGAGTCAGAGGTCCTGATAATGTGTTACAACTTTATTGCCACCTTGTGGCAACTGTTCACTGGAGTAGTAAAGCCTGCCATAATTAAACCTAGAGGTGTCCAAGAAGTACTGTGTATTCAGTAAATCTCTGTATGAAGCGAACGGTTTTCGTATGAGTAATCATTTCTTACTGTTTTATTCTTAGAATAAACAAAAGTTATAGAATCGAAATAAGATTCTTATTTGGAGGTTCTCGAAATAAGATTCAGTATTTGGAGGTTCTCCAAATGATTGTCAGAGAACAGATTCTCGGACTCTTTGCTGTCTCTATTTGCTTTGACACTTTTTTCGTTCCCAGACGTTGGAGTTTGGAGGCATTGCAGTGGTGAGCAGAATGAAGACGAGCACTGAATAACCTGAGGTATCACCCAAACGCACACTGCCACCGGCACCCTGCAGCTGATTTTCATTTATATTACAGCACGGACCTTCAATCTCTCTGCTGGGGCCTCTGCATTGCAGACTTGTTTTGTTTTTTGTGCTCTTTTTTTTCTGAATTTACTGAGGATCCATCCGAATGATGAAACCTGCTGGAACCTTAATGAGAAAAATGTGTCAATTATAGCTCATTATCTTTTCATTGATAAAATTCTAATCCTTTTCTTCCCTTTTCTTATAATTGGTACTCAGATCTGTTATGGTGTAAGAGTTAGCATATCTGCCTCACAGCAAGAAGGTTCTGGGTTCGAGTCCCAGGCTCGGCGATAGAGTTTCTATGTGGAGTTTGCATGTTTTCCCTGTGTTTGCGAGGGTTCTCTGGGCAGTGGTGGCTCAGTGGTGAAGGCGATGGATTACTGATCTGAAGGTTGGGGGTTCAATCCCCGGTGCCACCACTGTTGGACCCTTAAGCAAGGCCCCTAACGCTCAGTTGTATAAAATTGATAGTTGTAAGTCGCTCTGGATAAGAGCATTTGCCAAATGATATAAATGTTTCCTCCCACAATTCAAAAAGACATGCACATTAAGCTAATTAGCTTTTCCAAATTGCCCCTAGGTGCGTGTGTGACTGGTTGTGTGTGTTGGCCCTGTGAAGGTTTGCCAAGCTGTTTAGGTTGTACCCCACCTGTGACCCTAATAGGATCAGCGGTTCAACAAATGACTGATTGAGAGATCTGTGATCTGTTGGTTAAAACTTAGGTAAAGAATAAAATAAAGAATAAAAATATTTCTGCAGAGAAACACATGACACCTTTGAGAGTCAAAAATTAATCTAGGCACTGGTGGCTCAGTGGTTAAGGCACTGGGTTAGTGATCAGAAGGTCAGCAGTTTAAGCCCCACTATCACCAAGCTGCCACTGTTGGTCCCTCGAGCAGGACCCTTAACCCTCAACTACTCAGTTTTATAAATGAGGTAAAAATGGAAGTCGCTGTGGATAAGGGTGTCGGCCAAATGCCATAAATGTAAATGAAGGACTTTTGTCCAAAGCTTCCTGTTTCTCTGGATTCTTTATGCACTCCTAGCTCCTGATTTTATCCCCTAAAAAGTCCTGACATGGGCTGACAAACAAAAACGTCAGGTCTGTTTGCTAATTAGATCAGACCGTCAAACACCTCAGGGATTTTGTAGCCCATTAGCTGAGTGGTCCTGATTATGGCATGGAGGATGCCCTAGCCAGAGAGCAGAGCTTGGGAACAATTACCTGTATTATAGACAACTGTGACTTGAATAATCACAACACAAAAAACATGGTGTTAATATGGGTGCTCAGTTCAATTCATTTGCTAAACCACTTGATCCTTCTATGGTCATGGAAAGGACGGAGCCAATCTCAGGCAACTCGGGGCAAAGGCGAGGTACACACTGGACACCTAATCGGTCAATAGCAGGGCCAACTCACACACAACCATTCACTCTCCTACTCACACTTAGGAGAAGTTTGGAACAGCCAGTTAGCCTAATGCATGTGTTTGTGTTTGGATTGTAGGAGGAATCTGTGTACCTGGAGGAAACCCACACAAGCACGGGGTGAACATACAAACTCCACACAGAAACTCCCTCACCGAGCCCAGGACTCAGGACCTTCTTGGTGTGCGACTGACAAGCTAAGTATTATGCCACCATGCCTCCCCAATTCTATTCACTCTCACTCACTTAACTGCCTAACCACTTAATCCTACTAAAACTGGAGCCTATCTCAGCCGACAACAGGCGAATGTGGTGTACACCCTGAACACTTCACCAAATGCCAACACACACATAAAACTATTCACACTCCCACCTGGGGGCAATTGTGTAACAATCATTCTGCCTAATATACATGTCTTTGGACTGAGGGAGGAAACTGATATACCTGGAAGAAACCCATGAAAGCACAGGCAGAACATGTAAACACCACACAGAAAAGCCCTTGCTGAGCCCAGGACTTCTTGCCGTGCAGCAGATGAGCTAAGCACTACGCTACAGTGCCGCCCCAGTTCAATTCGATCCCACTTTATTCTGTCATGGTGCAACTTTGAAAAGATCCCACTGTTGATTTAGATCCAGAAAGAAAAAGATGACATAAAAGGAACGCAGCGTCTTCTAACTGAAGCTGGGAAATGTGATTATAAATCATTACGGAAGTGTATAAATGTGAATTAAAGTCCTGGGATGTGTAAAGCATGTGTGGGATGAGTACAGCATGTGATGAGAACAACATTATCATCAACAAAGCCTCAACAAAATTGAGTCGAGAAGAGAGATTTGATTTATGCTATCTACTATTACCAAGAGACTGTTCGGTAGCTGTAGAACAGCTAACAGTAAACAACACACACTCATGCAGTATAAATCAGCCTGTTTTGAGTGATTTCCAATGTTCCTCTGTTCAGCTGGGGTTGAGTCATTACATCAGGTGTGTTTCCTCTCAACATAATAACATTCAGACAAACACCACTGCAAGACATCTCAGAACTCACACAACTACCTGCAACTAGCACCAAAAACACCTGGAGTTTACAAGAACAGAGAGACATATTTTTCTCAGTAATTGAGAATATATCTCTGATATATGGGCTTTATCACCCACTTCCCTTTTCCCAATCCCTCCATTAATATCGTACAACAGACTGGACACAGGTCAGCAAAAAGTGGTTAGCATGCCCACCTTATACCAAGAAGGTCCTGCGTACGAGTCCTGGTCTTGGCGAGTGCGTTTCTGTGTAGAGTTTGCAAGTTCTCTCCATGCTTGTGTGGGTATCCTCTGGGTACTCCAGTTTCCTCCCACTGTCCAGCACATTAGGCTAACTGGCTGTTCCAAATCACCCCTAGGAGTAGGTGTGAGTGTGAAGGGTTGTGTGTGTTGGGCCTGCGATGGTATGGTGAGCTGTTCTGGTTGTACCCTGCTTTCGCCCAGTGTCGGCTGAGATAGGGTTCAGCCTCCCTGCGCCCCTAATAGGATTAAACGGTCCATCAAATGAGATGTGATGAGAGCCATGTAGACATGCTGCCCAAACCAACATGTGTTTACTTTGTGGGAATGTATTAGATGTAAGTCTAGTAATTTGATATAAAACAACCTGGCGTGCTAATTAAAAAGACCTCGGTTAGGTCCATAAGTATTTAGACGAGTTCAAATTATTCATTCCTTCATTCGTTTTCTAAGCTGCTTAATCCTAATTAGGGTCTCTGGCCAAGGGTGGGGTACACCCTAAACAGCTTGCCAGTCCATAGCAGGGCCGAAACACACACAAAATCATTCATACTCACTCGCACACCTAGGGGTGATTTGGAACAGCCAGTTAGGCTACTGCACATGTTTTTGGACTGTGGGAGAAAAACGGAGTACGTGGAGAAAACCCATGAGCTTCTTGCTTTGAGGCGGACATGCTAACCACTACACCATCATGCCCTCTTTATTTATTTATCTATTTATTTGTATTGGGTGTATTTGCAGGGTATATAGGGGTGGGGCTGAGTGACAAACATCTAGGTTGACTGTCATGAGCTTGAGAAACTCAATAGTAATAAATAAATAAATACATTTTAAAATTAAATATTTCTAAGGGAAACAAACTTTTTTTTCATAAGCTAATATTTCCACACATGACAAGAACAGAGTAAACAAACAAACAAACAAACAAACTCCAATCACAAATTAACATCTATTGTATGCTTTCGAATTTACTAGCCCCTGACACACACACAAAACAAGAACAACTACTACAACTACACCAGAAGTCCTGCAGCACAAAACTAGATAACTATGCTAATGTACTAATAAAAAGTTGGTGTTGTTTTTATAACCTACAGATCACAATAAATATCACACACAATTTTCTTCTGTCCAATACGCCTCAAAGAAATCATGTTTAGTGACTTCACATGCTGTACCCACTTTAATGATAGGATTCCTCTTTATAGTCTAATATAACACATGACACACACAAATTATTAAATAAGTAGTGAACACACACTGGCAGTTTTATGAATGAAATCATGTATCACCTGGAATTACAGAGCACCAAACATGGGCCTGACTTCTAATGAAGCTTCCAGATCCAGTAAGTTCAAAATGCACTTGAAGCTGAACTGCAAATAATCTGTACCTGTGTTGTGAATGCAATGTCCAGGTAGGGGGGGAATCGACTCAACAAACAGTCAAAATAGTTTTCCACTATTTTTATACATCTCACTAATTCTACACACCTTTTTTATTTTATCATGAATAATTTATTTAAATTGGTTAGGTGGCACGGTGGTGTAGTGGTTATCATATCCGCTACACAGCAAGAAGGTCCTGATTTCGAGTCCCGGGCTCAGCATGGATGTTTCTGTGTGGAGTTTGCATGTTCTCCCTGTGCTTGCATGGGTTTCCTCTGGTATCCGGCTCCATCCTTAAGTCCAAAGGCATGTACATTAGGCTAAACTACCGATAGACAGACTGACATCAATCTCAGTGGAGTTTGCAGAACAAAACTAGAATTTAAATTAGTTCAACTTGACATTCATGACATTAACTTTGCTGGCTGCTATCCCAACTCCCCCCTCCAGCCCACATTCAGCCTGGTGCAGCCTAATTCTTGCCCCAGTGGGCCATATTTGACCTTTAGGTGGTGTAGAAACTCTATGGAGCTAAATAAAGCCATGTTCAAGCCACAATACAATCGAACAATAGTTACTATACAAAGGCAAGCAAATAGCCTAATAAAAACAACCTTGGTCACTCCTGAAGAACTTTATGAAGATAAACCTTTGTTGAATGGCTAATATGTGGTCCAACTCCCTCTGGACATACCCCTAGTGATGAATAATTAACCAAACCTACATGCCATATGAGTGTTTTCATTCTGAACCTGTGACAAATAGAATAATGAGAATAGTGGCCAAGTGGATGCCAATCATCCACCAAAGAGCTCTGATCCCCTGCTGGATTTTCAAGCTTTTCAAGACACAGATAACAGCTATTCACATTACCAAGAACTGTCAAACAAAGTTTTCAGTACTCTTGACTCTACCAGAAGTAATGCACCAATCATAATAATATTTTTCATGGGCCAGGAGATTGAAGTGACACTTTCCTTTATTAGAAGCTTGCGTTTAGAGGAGGATTTGTCCTTTCTGGTTTGTGAAGAAAGCCATCAGTGATGTCCACCGATTCTCCTGGGAGTCTTATATTCCTGAGTTACAATAATCTGATGCGATTTTTACCTCCGGCACTTGGCGGGGGAGGTAATGTGTTCATCAGCGTCTGTTTGCTTATTTGTCTGTTAGCAGGATTAAGCAAAAACTACTGAACTGATTTTCACCAAACTTAATGGGGGTAAGGACCTGGTAAGAAGCCATAACATTTTGGAGCAGATCCATACATAGGAATTTTTTCTGTTAGCCGGATTACGTAAAAACTGCTGTTTATCCAACACCTACTAGAGGGAGAGACATTTCATTATAACTTTACCAAGTTATAATAACACATTTGTGCATGGTGGAGAAACCTTGTACTCTATGCGTGCCGCCCTAGTGGTCTAATATTTTTCAAAGGCTAGTAACTTAGGAAATGAACACAGGAACACAAGCACTATGATTAGCAAAATGCTAATTTCTAACTAGCGGCCTGGTGGCGTAGTAGTTAGCACTTCTGCCTCACAGCGTGATCGGTCCTGGGTTCCACTCCCTAGTTCGGTGAGGGCGTTTCTGTGTAGAGTTTGCACATTCTCTCCAAGCTTGCATAGGCGCCATCTGGGTAGTCTTCATCTGGGTTTCCTCCCACAGTCCTAAGACATTTACATTAGACTGTGTGATGGATTGGTGAGCTGGTGTACCTTACCTTTGCTTAGAGTTGGCTGAGACAGGCTCCAGTCTCCACCCAGCAGATTAAATGGTTCATCAAATAAATGAATGAATTAATGAAATGTATCTGGTACAATTTAAAAGTAATTTTTAATTTCTTTAAATATGGCAGTTACATAATCCTTGTTAAATGTTTAGTGTTTAGAAGCTCTTGACTCCTGAAGAGATTATACTGTGTTATACCACAATGTTTCTATGGTAACCATAGTAAATGTAAGTTCTGTATCTTTTAGAGTATGTTTAAGTTAGTTTCTCTATATAAAGGTACTGGCCACTCCAAGCAGAATGTTTTTTTTAAAGCTTTTTTTTATAGCAGCGTGTAGTGAGATTAGCATATCCAGCTTATGAAATATTCAAAACAAGACAAGTAATATCCACTCCAGCCTGGCTTTACATCCAGTATTCGAATGAACTGACATCAGGTTCCTTCTTTAACATATTTAACCTGGGTTTAATTCTCTGAATTAAATGTGTTGCCTGAAAAAAAAAGAGTGCAGATTTGTGACACACTACAAACAGATGCCTTGATTTAGGTTCTTACTTCATTACAGCCCATGGGCTCTGCAGGAGCACAGCTGGCTTTGCCTCCAACATACACATTGAACACATCCCCACAGTGCTTAGCCAGCTGCAAAGCACAAAATTATCACCCAACACAACACATCCAACCCCCCACCTGCATATGCCAGTTTACAGTCGCTGTGGGTTTTTGGCTCTCCTGCCGTGGGCACGGAGATAGCTAAGTAGCCCACACTTGGACCTACAAGAATGTCCACATTCAGTACAGGAGGATATGGTTCCAAAAATCCAGGGATTTATTGACGTAGTTGATTCAGTCTTGCTTTCTGAGTCCGGCGTTTCCCACAGTCTGAACATCTCGCCAATCCATCATAGGGCCAACACACATCCACTCACAATCGTACTTACACTCAGGGGCAATTTGGTACAACCACTTATCCTAATGTGCATTTATTTGGAATGTGGAAGGAAACTGAACTTGAACCCAGGACCTTCTTTCAGTGAGGCGGACATGCTAACCACTACAGCACCATGCCGCCCAAAATGATGCCGTTATAACAATATAATATCTATAACAACAGTCCAGATCTTACTCATTCTGTACTAGGATTCTTCAACTGCTGAACCACTGGGAAAGTTTTTCAGGATCTGGAAGAAGAAACCAAGCAGTAGCACACAGCCCACCACTCTGGCTGATAAGCAGTTTGCCTTTAATGCCTTCCTCCTCCGCTTCTTCCAGTGGTAAACCCCTCATTTAATTCTGGAGCATGTGCTTACAGTAAGACTCGCTGGATAAATTCCCCAGCATTTAACATACAGGGATTACCCTGCTGGAGAGAACGCCACACATTAACCCCCCCCCTCCCACACACACAAAAACCCACTGTTCAGCACCTTTTGATAATCACCTTCACAAAGTTGTTTCGGAACAGAAAGTCAGAGATTTCTCCCCAAGCTCAGTACAGTCAAACAGTTTCCTTAGGTCAGGGATAGGTTGGACCCTGAAGCAGAAATACACCTCAGATAGAAACCCATGCAAATCACCTCGAGGTTAGCAAATTATTTTGCTGCCAGTGCTTGTTGTCTAGGTAATCCTCTCATGTTTCCTGAAACCATGAGAAGCAACAAGCTAGTTCTCTACAGATCAGTTTTTTCTTTTCCATTTTATTCATCCTTCTAGGGTTACTGGGTGGCTGGTGTCTATCTCAGAGCACACTGGGTAAAGTGTGCTAGCTCACCAGCCTATCACAGGGCTAATACACACATTCAAGGCAAGGGGCAATTTGGACATCCTTATTTCACAATTGAAGTCATTACACAAATGAATTCACAGTTACTAACAAGCTTGCCGACACATAGCAGTCAATTGCAGGGCCAATACACATACAGGGCAATTTGAAACAACCAGTTAGCTTAATGTGCAGGTCTCTTGACTAAGGGAAGAAACCGGAGCACCCGGAGAAAACCCAAGCATGCACAGGGAGAACATGCACACTCCACACAGAATCGCCTTCGCCGAGGCTGGAATTTTGATGGCATCTGTTAATCAACTGTATCTGTTGCTGGTGGCTTATCAGGTCTTGTGTGGACGCCCCTTTACACTTCCCATAAAAACAACCTGCAGTACACAATCCAGCTACTGGAAAGAAACTAGAGAACTCAGAAGTAACCCATACAGACACAGACAACCCAACAAGCTATTTGAAGAAAAAGGAAGTGAGACGAAACCCAGGGTGTGAGCTTGTTATTTATTGTTATAGACAAATTGATATACGGTTAATTGCATTGATAGCCAGACAACACAATAACCTCTATTAGCTTCGGCAGGGCTCACATTCCGCCGCGAGAATAGTTGCTGGGTTAAACATACAGTATATTTTATTGGCATTTAGATATGTTTAGTAAGTACATTCTCCTCTACAAGATTCATGTACAATATACAAGTTCAAAAATATAGTTTGTTTGCACTGAGTTAATTTCCCATGTACTCTCTTCAAGATGTCAAAAACAAACAAACAAACAAAAAAAGAAATTTCACATTAGCATGATCGAGGGGGTAGGGGGGGTGCTGCAGGGCAAGGGTCAGAACTTTTGTATGGAGATGAATCTATAAAGGACAGGAACTAGACATAATGCTTGTGAAGGACACGTGTTGTGTGTACGAAAAGATGGTATCAAGTGCACAGACAACACCAAATGAAAGACCACGAAAGTGTACATGAGGCCGATTCTTTGTTTTTGTTTTTTTTTTTTAATTTCTAAAAATAATAATAAAAAAATTAGGCATCAAGGAGCTGAAAGCTTATCAGCAGTTTCTCAGGAAACACATGACCCTATCACACATACATACAACACCATAAGCAATCCACAGTACCACACACGCGCACACACGCGCACACACACGCACACACACACACACACGCGCTACAGTACAATAAATGGGCGCAGTACAGTTCATTGATACAAGCCCTGAAAATGAGGGCAATCCTCACCTGCAGGAACAGAATGGAACACGTAGCTTCCTATAAGGCCATGTAAAGGTATCAATAGAAAAGATTAGTTCTGTAATTATGAACATAACTCTATGGCAGAATTACATTCAGAAGTGAGGAGTTCGAGTCAAAAATATTGGGGGGCGGGGGGGTAGGGGGGTGTTAATGTGAGACATCGTGATTTTGAAATGCTGAGGCAGGAAGGAAGAAATGCTTCAAACTGTGTTTGTGTGTGTGCGTGTGTGGGGGGGTGTAATATATTAAATACTAAAACTACAGGAATTTATGTTCAAAATAAGAAATACTGACGACATATAAATTCAGACAGACTGGAGAACAGTTCGGTTTAGTCGGAGAAGTAAAAACGGTAACAGAAGGTCTGCTGGAACTAAAATAAAAAAATAATATTAACAATAGAAAAAAATTGACAGACATACCGGTGAGAATACACAATGTAAGCAGAGGACCGCATATAAAACACTCCCATCAAAAAAAACAAAAAAAAACAGTCATGTCTTCAACCAGGACACAGAAGATTATTCTTACGGTGATCAAACAACCGTAGATAAATTATTTAAAAAAATTTATAATAATAAAATAGCACATCTGAGAAAAGAACATAAGAAAAAGGAACAAATACAGAAAGAAAGAGAAAAAAGAAAAAAAAACTAAGGAAGGGACATAAAGAAAGACAAAATAAAGAGGAAATAAACAACAAAGAAAAAACAAAATAACAAATAAAAATAAAACGAAGAAGCAAGGATACAAGGGAAAGAGAGAAAGAAAAAACACAAAGGATGAGGAAAAGAACAAAGAAGGAACAAAGGAACAAAAGTAAGGAAAAAAGAAAGAAGAACAAAAAGAAAAAAGGAAGTAAAGAAAAAGAGAAAATGAAAAGAATGAAAGAGAAAGAAAAATAAGGAGAAAGCAAGAAAGAAAAAATAAATAAAAAGAAAAATGAGAAATAAACAGAAAGAGAAAGAAAAAGAGAAAGGAAGAGAAAGACAAAAAGAAAAAAGCAATAAAGAAAAAGAAAAAAGAAAGAGAAAGAAAAGAGAAAGACAGAAAAAGAAATCAAAAGAAAGACAAGATGAAAGAAAGAGAGAAAAAAAGAGAGAAAATTTGATGACGTGATCCAGTAATTTTGACACAACCAGGATGGGTGTGTTTAAAAATATCCAATCCCAGAAACATTGCCGGGTCGAGGGACGAATGAGATGTGGTGGATGTTAAGACTCCCAGCAGAGACGACTTTTCCTCCTTCTCCACTTAAAAGTGAAGCGCCACACTGTAAGTAGGGCGAAGTGAAGTGGGACACAGCGACACCTTTAACAGGGTAGACAGAAGAGAAGAGTACAGTAGACTGATGATGGAGGGCCGTGAGGAAGAATATCCCTTTAAATCTTCGTGCTCAAATCTCTGAGTGTCAGAATACAGATGAGGCGATAAGGCTGGGTGTCAACCACACGCCTTCTCATGTCCTTACAGAATACCGTAAATATTTCTATAATTCTAATATAATCTTGCTTTGGTAGAAAAAAAAGAAGAAGAAGAAAAAAAACCCAAGCAAAACATGAAATTCAAAGAAAGAAAAAAATGACAGAAAAACCAGGACAAGACGGCAAAAGCTCTTTTCTACGTTTTTGCTAATTGCAGCCTGAATGGATTGCGGAGAACTCCACAGCGAATCAGTTCGTTTACGCAGCGGCGCTCTCTCTCTCTCTCTCTCTCTCTCTCTCTCTCCCCCTTCCTCTTGCTCTCTTCTCCATCGTCACGAGTAAGGCTTCACGATGTTCACAGTGGTTTCTTAGCATGGAGGGGAGAGGAGAGGAGGAGGGTGTGAAGGCTGCTTTGCAGGAAGGAGAAAGGAGTTTATTCCCATTCGCATCTCTCCCTCACAGACCGGTCTCCGTTTTCTTTCGTTCTTTTTTATAAAAAAAAAAATATTTTCATACATTTTATTTTCGTCTTTCCGTGTAGCGATGATCACATTTCAGGCATTCAGGTGCGGCTGGCAAGAAGGAAAAATGGTTGCTGTGGAAATAGGAACCAGAGGTCAGATTAGAAGAGAATGAACACTGACATGGAAAGAAACAATATTATAGAAATAAACCACACACAAGCGTATGGGTGTGTGTGTGTGTGTGTATATATATATATATATTCATTCCACTGATATTAGGATTAAATATATAATCTCTGATTGCAGTCTCTGGATTTGATCGATCATAAATCCATTATTTAGCTCACCAGACTTAATGAGCTGCTTTGGTTGCCCAGATACCTAACTGATGAAGCTAAAAATGTATTAGCGTGCAGTGAGCTAGCCAGTAATACACCCATACACCCATACCCATGGGCTGTTACAGCATTCTTTATTTGTAAAAAAAATTTATAAAATAATACAAGTATATTAAATATAAAAGCTATTACACTATTTATTTGCAGTATTCAATACAATATCATTGTATTAATTACTTCCCAAAGCCCTAAAAACACATACAAATCCCTCCATAGGTGATGACTACCATAGCAAACAAATAACCCTTTTTAAAAAAGGTGTCTGATGTAACTCACTGTGGGTGTTCTCGAAAAAAAAAAAAAAAAACACTAAGTAGGTAGCCAGTGGACTGCTACAAGCTTAAAGTAAACACTGATTCGCTGCAGATTAAAGGGGCGGGGTCAGGAATGTTTGAAGAAAATAGCCTAAATATAAAGATGGAAATTTGGTATATAATGGAATTGGGTTCATACATTAAGGTTGTTAGGAGACTACAATGCTGTCATTCTACTACAAGATTTCAAAAAGTCCAATCCATTTGTTACAAACTCTTGACTCCTTTTAATTTGCGAGTTGAAAAACGGGCATTTTGGATCCTCATGGCATATTTAGAAGACTTTTTGCTACCTAAACTTGGGTAAAAGTCATGTCACAGCTCTTATAAAAGCAAATTAAACCCAAACTTAATAAAAGCTTGCATACATAGTTTATAAATGTTTCTATTAAAAGGCATTCTGTTTCTTGTCTTTTTTCGTGAAGAAATTAGAAAAACGACCATTAACTCAGTCATGTAATCACCCTGTAGTTTCATCAGCAATCCAGGAATAATTTGCATATGAACACATGGCGTGGTATTCAGTCTTTCTTGTGTACAATCAAGACTCTTATTTGTTGTATGTAAACTGAAGCGCATATGATTTGTATTTCGGGCTAGTTTAATTTTATTCAGGTCACTAGTTCATATATAATTTGTTAGTTTAATACTGTCATTATTATTTCAACAACTGCTCTCCCACACACAACGGAGGGAATCTCCTAGATCATGTTTTCAGTCATCCTCCCCAGTCACTACACCTTTCAGTTTTCTTCACCCACTCGGCAAAAAATCCTCCACACTGTATCTCCTTCGTCTGTTGCTTCCTGTAGTTTATCTAATCTTCCTAACACTGTGTCCTTTTCTTTCCTACCATCTGCTACTGACACTTTCCTCACTCTATGCATCATGTATCTCCTCTGCTCACTGTCTACAAAACCCAAGAAGGCTTCCTGCTCCTTGGCTCTTGGAGGTTCTATGATGCAGTCGTAGTTAACTCAGGGCAGCTGAGAAAAAAATCTCAACTTGAATCAGATCTGGCTTCCTACCATGCTCTCCTATCCACAATTTCATCTGATGTGACTTCTGCTAAGAAAACCTTCTACAAGAAAAAGTTGGACACTGCTACTCAAGACCCACGCAAACTCCACAACATCTTTTCATCCTTACTCAATCCACCTGGTTCCCAGCCTCCCTGACCGCTGAAGAGTTTGCCGACTTCTTTGATGGGGAGATCAAACAAATCTGACAGACATTCACTCCCACCCCAACTCCTATACTACACAGCGTAGATTCCACTTCCCTTGCAGAGTTTTCCAATCTTACAACTAAAGGCATCCATCATCCATCCTACCACCTGCTCACTGGATCCAATCCCTTCCACAATACTCCAGACCATCTCTCAAGACCTTCTTCCGTTACCTCCACTATCATCAATAACTCTATGTCATCTGGTCATGTACCAACAGCATTCAAAAGAGCCAGGGTTCTACCCATTTTAAACAAACCCTCTCTGAATCTATCAGACATCAGCAACTACAGACCGGTATCACTTCTTTCTTTCCTTTCTAAATTTCTTGAATGCACTATTTATAACCAAATGTCTTTTTAACTTTTGCAGAATGTTTGACCCTAATCTGGATTCAAAGTGGCACATTCCACAGAGACTGCACTTTTGGCTGTCACAGAGAAGCTACAAGCTGCAAGATCAGCCAGGATGTCATCAGTATTTGTCCTTCTCCACCCTTCAGCTGCGTTTGACACGATCAACCACAAAACACTCTTATCCATTCTCAGGAGTCTAGGAATTTGTGGTTCAGCATGGCAATGGCTTGGTTCCAACCTGGTCACTGCATGAAGCCCTGGACAATCGCCTGTCCTTCTCTTCTCATATCACTAATCTTTCTTGATCATCCATTTCTGTTCACTGAGGCCACTCAGATACTTATTCAGTCCCTTGTGATCTTAAGGCTGGACTACTGCAACTCACTCTTGGCAGGTCTACCTTTTCGACCTCTGCAACTGATCAAGGAGGCAGTTACATTGCTTTTTTTCCAAATTTCCTAAATTTTCCCACAAATCTCCACTGCTACGATCTCTCCATTGGCTTGATGTAGCTGCTCACATTAGATTTGAAACAGTAATACTTGCCTACAAAGCCAAAAATGTACTTGCACCCTCCTACCTCAAAGTACGTATCACACCCCGCATTCCACTGTGTTCTCTCAGATCCTCTAGCACTGCTAGTCTGGTCCCTCCTTCTACCGAGGAAAAAAGGGAAAAATGCATCTAAACTCTTCTCTGTTCTGGCTCCAAGGTGGTGGAATGAACTCCCTGGACATCCGGAGAACTGAGTGACTATATACAGTGAGAGTAAAAAGTATTTGATCCCTTGTGGATTTTGTTGGTTTGCCCACTAATAAAGACATGATCATTCCATACTTTTAATGGTAGATGTATTCTAACATGGAGAGACAGAATATCAAAAAGAAAATCCAGAAAATAACTTTAAAGAATATATTTTAATTGATTTGTATTTCATTGAGGGAAATAAGTATTTGATCCCCTAGTATGCATTAGGAGTTCTGGCTTTCATAGACCAGTTAGACACTCCCAATCAACTTGTTACCTGAATTGAAGACACCTGTTCTAACTAATCACCTGTATGAAAGACACCTGTTCACAGAATCAGACAGATTCCAAACTCTCCAACATGGGTAAGACCAAAGAACTCTCTCAGGACCTCAGAGACAGGATTGTTGACCTGCACAAATCTGGAATGAGCTACAAAAACATTAGCAAGATGCTGGGTATTAAAGTAACAACCATTGGTGCAATTGTGAGAAAATTTAAGAAGTATAACATGACCATCAATAGACCTCGGTCTGGTGCTCCACAGAAGATTTCACCTCGTGGGGTGGCAATGATCATGAGAGCTGTGAGAAATCGGCCTGCAACCACACAGCGGGAGTTAGTGAATGACCTCAAGGCAGCTGGGACCACAGTCACCAGGAAAACAATTGGCAACACTTTGCGCCGCAATGGATTAAAATCCTGCAGTGCCCGAAAGGTTCCCCTGCTTAAGAAGGCACATGTGGAGGCCCGCCTAAAGTATGCCAATGATCACCTCAAAGATGTACAAAGTGATTGGGAGAAGGTTCTGTGGTCAGACGAGACCAAAATTGAACTATTTGGCCTAAACTCTACTCGTCATGTGTGGAGGAAGAAAAATGCTGCCTATGACCCCAGGAACACTGTGCCC
>JBCNYG010000008.1:12870831-12881596 GCA_039654305.1 Porochilus rendahli | reverse complement strand
AAAACCCAGCACACAAGTGCAGCAAGAATATCTCCGGACAATTATTATCATCGTGAAAAGGTCAGAAAATATCACGATATAATGTTTTAGGTCATATCACCCAGCCTTACAACATGTCATACAAAGATGACACGTGATCACGTGATAAGTGACTGGCTGCACTAGAATAACAGTGGAGGGAGACAAGCATCGATTTCTTAGCATGTTTACCCAAACAACACGACATTAAAGTGTGTGAAACCCCAACTAATGCACGACTGCTTGGTCTTCGAAATGCTATTGGAGCTTAAACAAACGTTTTAGAAATGATCTTAGATAAGGACAACGCTTTTGTTCATTGGTTGGAGATTTGTTAGAGAGGTTTGATCAGCTGTGTTGATAGTTTAATGTTTCTAGCACGGCTAGCAATGCTGCTAACACTACACCCGTGACGTGTCCAGGGGGACAGAGGAAATAAAAGAGTAGTTCGCGAAGCAGAGCTTCTGACCGAACCGGGTTTCAGAGAATGAGTTGAATGTTCCGACAGTCAGTGTTGATCTGGTTTTCTGGACACTTAGCCACCTCACTCGGCTGACTAAACTTGTTAGCTGACTAGCCTACAGACTGGAGCACAAGCCTGCTAGCAAGCTAACACAAGCAAGTTTGAAACACTGGGCGACTCAACTGATGACCAATTAAAACCTTCTGTGTTTGCTCGAATATTCAGTAAACCTGGCGTCCGGACAGAATAATGTTAGAAAAAACAACGCTGCCTTGTTTCTCTAGACTGCTTAACACCAGTGTATACGGTTTGTTTTTCCTTTCCACGGCTCTCACCTCCGAGATGTCATCTTTCCAAGTCTTGTTTCCTCACTCCGGATACTCGCTTCAGATTTTATTCGCTTTCAAGGCAAGCGACGAACCCCCCGCTGCTTTTCTCTGGCAAAAATAACCGTCATAAGGAAAAGACCCGAACAAACCGGGTTTCAATAAGCCAGCAGGTAAAAAATTTATATATTCCGAGGAACAAAACTCGGTAGCTAGGCCTCAGCATCGGAGACCTTTCGAGTCGGTTGTAAAACGTCACCAAACATGCGACAAGGCAGACTACGTCAAACATCTGCGCCCTCTAGCGCTGAATCTCTGTGCACTGCACCCGGTCATGGACACGGACCCTGTTTATTCATTTATTCATTTCTAACCCGCTTAATCCTTATTAGGGTCGCGGGGAGGCTGGAGCCCAACTCTGGGCAAGGGTGGGGTACACCCTGTTCGGCTCGCCAGGCCATCGCAAGGCCAACACACACAACTATTCACACTCACATCTAGGTGCAATTTGAAGCAGCCAGGTGGTCTACTGTGCAAGTTTTTGGACTGTGGGAGGAAACCAGAGTACCCGGATAAATCCCACGCAAGCGTGGGGAGAACATGAAAACTCCACACAGAAACGTCCTTAGCCCGGGAATCGATCTGGGATGTTCTTGCTCTGAGATGGATGTTCTAATCACTGTACCACCCTTCATTTATTAATCCTAATAGGATCATAGGGAGGCTGGAGCCTATCTCAGCCAACTTTGGGCAAAGGTGGGTTACATCCCAAACAACTCACCAGTACATGGCAAGGCCAACACACACAGCTATTCACACTCACACCTAGGAGCAATTTGTAACATTTTGTCAGTTAGCCTAATAGACATAACTTTGAACTGGCAGAGGAAACCAGAGTACCCAGAGGAAACCCACACAAGCACAGGGAGAACATGCAAACTCCATTCAGAAGCTCTCTCACAGACCCCGGGACCTTCTTGCTGTGAGGCAGTCATGCTAATCATTATACCACTGTGCCACATTAATGTATGTATTGATCCATTTATGCATTTGCTGAATCACCTTTTCTTATTTGGGTCGCAGGGAGGCAGGACCCCTTCAGATGAATCTGGATGAAGGTGGGTTCGCCCTGAACAGCTCACCAATTCACTGCAGGGCCAACACACACACAGCCATTCACAATCACAACTAGGGTCAATCTGGACAGCCAATTAGGCTAAAAAGTAAAAAGTAAATTTTCTTGCTACGAGGCGCACGTGCCAAGTTGAAATCCACATTCCTTTTTGCCTTCGCGTTCCCTCTCGTCTGGTTTGGACCTCAGCGCGACCCGTCATAAGCTTTACGTGGCAGTTGCTGTGAAGCTCTGTGTTCAACTTAAAAATAGCCTCGACTTTCCTCCTGTTCCCTCTCTGCTCATGGAAAGGGAGTCTGATTAGCACTGATACACAGACTCTTAATGGTGGTGGTAGATTTATCAGCGTGTAATACTTTAAGTTCGAAGCGAGAATGTTAACGTTTTCGGAGCTCGTCGTTTTGCTCGGTGTTTTGTGCGCTACAGCGCGCGGCTACTTTGTTAGCATCGACGCTCACGCGGAAGAGTGCTTCTTTGAGCGCGTGAACTCGGGCACTAAAATGAGCCTGATGTTCGAAGTAGCCGAAGGAGGCTTTTTGGATATCGACGTTGAGGTGAGAGATTTATTAATATTGGGGGGCAGGGGCGTGTGGGTAATTATTTTTGGCTTGCTAACACTCTACAGGTCTGCTGTGGGAGCGGAAGCTAACACTCAGCTAAACACTCTGTGTGTAAAGAGAAGGAGTCCTGGGTGTCTTTCTGTTGTGGGATTGTGTGAAGTCTATGAAAGCCCATTTCCGGCTTGTTTAAGTCGTAATCATATTCGTATTTAGGACGTCATGAGATGCTATGTCGTAATTATGAGAGAGTAATCGAGATGCTAAGTCGTTAGCATGAGATAGTAAGTTAGGATTGAGATGATAAGTCGCAATTACGAGTTATCCATTCGTTTTCTGAACCGCTTAGTCCTAATTAGGGTCGTGGGGAGGCTGGTGCCCATTTCAGCCGACTCTGGGCGAGGGCGGGGTACACCCTGGACAGCTTGCCTGGCCGTGGCGGGGCATAATTATGAGTGAGTAAGTCGTATGAGTCAGTAAGTCATAACTGAGATGCTGTCGTAGTTATCAGTTAGTAAGTAATAATTATTAGATGCTAAGTTGTGATTGAGTTAGTAAGTTATTACGAGATGCTAAATTGTAATAATGTAAGTATAGTGTAAGATGCTAAGTCGTAGTTATGAGTTAGTAAGTAGTAACTGAGACGTTCAGTCATAGTTATGAGTTTATCATAATTATTTGATGCTTAGTTGTAACTCCGTTAGTAAGTTATAATTAGTAATAATTATGACTTAGTTTTTCATAACTTAACATCTCATAATTTTGGCCATGGTATCTCATAATTAGGACTTACAAGCTGACTCTTTCCCCTCAAGTGGCAGAAATGGGTCTCTGTAGAGCTCAACTAGGTTTTGGTACATAAATCTTTATTTTTTAATTGTCTATAAAAACATTTTTTATAAAAGAACACAGCCAGCCTGGATAACCATTTCAGCAGCCACTTAACAACTAAAGTATGATTCTTCTCATGCATGTTACCCAGCTGACTAATTCACGTTCCTTGTAGATAACTGGACCAGATGGAAAGCAGATTTATAAAGGAGACCGAGAGTCCAGTGGGAAGTACTCTGTGGCCGCTCATATGGATGGCACTTATAAATTCTGCTTCAGTAACAAGATGTCCACCATGACTCCCAAAATCGTGATGTTCACCATTGACATCGGTGAAGCACCCAAGGGCCAAGACATGGAGACAGAGGGTAATATGATGACACATTTGTATGGCCTGGTTACAGGGTTAATGCCTGCGGTTTGAAGGTTCTCTTTCAGGTATCAGAAGTGTACTGATTAAACACTGACATTCTCTGAAGTGGCGTTTACACTGTACGAATTCTGGTTTGATTTTGTCTCCATTTACCATATTTTGGGTTCATTCGCAAAATCATTGCGGTGATTAAGAAGAAGCCTTTCCCTGACAGAGATAAGCTGTATTTACTTTTTCCCAGTGTCCCACACAGAGACACTCTCTCACAAAATCCTGGAATTAACACAATGTTTTGGTCAAATGCATCTGTTTTATCCAAGAGAATTTCACAGAGAGGCCTCAGTTATCTATGTGTAAAGCAGGGTGAGAAGTATTTCTTTACCTTATATTTGTGAAGATTGTGTACTGGTGTACTGCCTACATGAAAATGGATATAGTTTTACTTAAAAATATTTTACTGAGTAAACAAACATGGTGGCCAACCAAGCGACGCAGCTGGTTAGTTGCTTAGCTTTGGTTAATTCATCCTCCTAACCCTAAATGTTTAAAAATTATAAATTTTTATGAAAATGAATGAGTGAATAGTCTTTACTGCGGACACATCACAAAATAGGTACATGGTGTTCCATATCTAGAACAAAGACAAAGGAGTGGAGAGAGAAGAGAAAGAGGAAAAATATGAACATTGGTTGAGCATTTAAGACTTTACTAGTTGACGGTAAATTATATACTTAAGAGACATCTATGGATTCACGGCGTGAAATACAAACTAGATTTCATCAGAAATCCAAGTTCCAAGATTTCTCTTTCAGCCTGGATGTGACTGTGGGACTGTGTGCTTGCATCAGAGTTGGGTGCTTAAGAAAAGAAGGCGTTTTGATTGGTTCTAATTTGACCTGTGATTGACAGCGTGGATTATACATGTTGCATGAGGCACTTTGCACAGGCACTTTTTCACAAAATTTACCGTCCTATCCAGTGTTAAGTGGCTGTTGAAATCACATGGTGTAAGACCAACCTTATTATCTATGCTACTCAGTTCAGTCATGCCATGTGAAATATCACAGGTGTGAAGGCTGCAGATGTCATTGGTTTGTTCATGCTGCTGTCGTTGCACTAAAATTCTGAAACAGTTCAATAATTTTCAAAATAATTTTTTAAATTAATTTTTATTACGAGTGCTGTCCGTAACGATCTGTGAATACATTCATGACTTAATGATTCTATTGTAAGACCTTATTCATGCTGCTGTAAGCGTTATATTATTTGTTATATAAGTTGTAAGAATTATAGCTCTGTGTACGAGTGTACCTTAAAAATAACAAAACATACTAAGTATTTTTAATATATAGCTTTATGCACTGCCAAAAGGCAGAGTCCCTGACGGATATCTCTACTGATAGGTTCCTGAGGCTAGTGTAGGGTATAGTGACTCCTTTAAGGAAGAAATGAATAAGTCTCCTTTGCATTTCCTGTATTCATTCTGGTGCGAAAGAAGGAAAGTTTAACAGTTTTCTTTTCACTGCCTTTCACTCACTGGTTTCTTATGTCATTCCGCCGTTAGTTTAATTAACCAAAGAATTAAAATGTCCAATGGTACATTACAAAGTGTATATGTGTGAATTAAGCTCAGTCATTTAAGTCATCTAAAGCAGTGTTTTTCAACCTTTTTTGAGCCATGGCACATTTTTTACATTGAATAAATCTTGCAGCACACCACAATTAATCACAATCTTCATTATTATTATATGTAATCACAATATAGATTAAACTCACCCAGTGTGAAACCTGGGCCTGTTTAGATGAGCACACATGAAGCTCTTTCTCAGCGAGCATCTCGTTTACCTTTGTGGCTATTCTCATAAAAGTTGCCCATTTCTGTGTTTTCATGCAGGAGAACAAAATATTCAATCGGCTTGTTTTGTAATAATGGGTGCTTTGTTTGGAGATTGGGTTTAAGCTTGCTCGGTACCGTGGTACTGTCGGAATTCCTGCCACACACCAAGCACAACGGAGTGGGTGTCGTAACATCCCCGGTGAAAGTAAATAAATCTTTCACTGTATCGCCTTGAGCTCACTGTCTTTGCTTTCTTTTGACCACCACTCATATTAGGAACCTTATCTCGTCGTCCCTGTAAGGGCCCCGTACATCACTAATTCTCGTCTCTAAGACTAATTGAGCCAAATAAGCTCCCTACTGCCGCTCTCTGTCATGGAGGAGTATTACATTACTCTGCCAGACACTACAGCATAGACACTCGACAATGGGTTTCCCACGGTACACCTGACGTTCTCTCATGGCACACAGTGGTTGAAAATCACTGATCTGAAAGAACCCAGTGTGTTTTTGCACTATTCATGGAGAGAAAACGTAACAAATCAGGATCAAGTCACCGATAGGGTTGGCACAGAAGGACGGATGGACTGAAACGGGACATCTATCAGAATCATACTCCATTCATATATGGGGCTCTACTCAAGAAGTCAGTCACAATATTTATAATCACCAATGAAAACTTTTCTTAATGATTTATGGCATGAGCGTCGAATGTTGAGTCTGTCGTAAGTCGAGGATTTACTGTAATGTCTTATGAAGTGTAATGTGTCATATTGACCTTCATGTGTCTTTCCAGTCACTCTATGAACTGTGTGTGTGTGTTATTTCGACCCTGATTGTTGACTTGCTCCTTTTCTCAGGCGGTGGTGACAGCTGGGATGGTAGGCACAGGCAGCATAAACACAACTTGTATCTGGATCTCTTCATGTGTTACACATACTGCATTAACTCTAACTTGTGTCCTGGTTTGGTTTGAGCTGTTAATGAAAGTCTGTGTTGCCTGTTTCATTTTGCTTCTAATAAGATCCTGAGACATAACAGGGTGTAACAGTAGCACTGAGTATTTGATGTTTATTGTGATTGCCTGGTCAGCATTTAACTTAACGTGCATTTACTCACATAAACTTACATTTTGGCAACAGAATAAACAAAAGCACTTGCCTTGGTTTTGATGCATATGCTGTTAGTCGGAGTTTTGGATCTGAGTGACTCTTTAAAAATGAAAAAATGAGCAGGAAGCTGTTAAACACTGCATTTAATTAACTCATTTGATGACTCTGCAATATTATTTTATTTATTATTTATGTTTTTCCCTCTTCAGCTCACCAGAACAAGCTGGAAGAGATGATCAATGAATTGGCTGTCGCCATGACTGCTGTCAAGCATGAGCAGGAGTACATGGAGGTCCGGGAAAGAATACACAGAGCAAGTACGTCATCACACATGCGCCGTCTGAAAAACACGTACATCTTTTGGGAATCCTTCCTAGAATATTTCATACCTCTGGTGGTGAAAAAGCCCATATTTGGTACATTCATATGGACAACCTCACACACGCTCACACACGCCCCAGGTGTTCATGCTCGTAATTCTGAACAATGTTGTTCACAGCCTGGGTTTTAGATTCTTGATTCTATGCTTTCCTCTCCTGATGTTTTGCTCCTGCTGGTGTTTCTTTCCTCTGAATCTCAGTGGGCTTGGGTTAAAGAAAGTGGAGGCAGTACTGTAAAAACCTTTTTTTTCTTTTTTTTTATGAAATAATGGAGGTCAACTTTTAGACTTGCGCAACAGAAAAGCATCAAGTGAAATCAAATCCTACTGAGACCCAAAACCATCTGTTATTGGAGATCCAAGAACGCACCACTGGTGTCTCTCTCTCTTCCTCTGTCTCTGTCTATCCTTCTCTCTGTCTCCCTCCTTTTCTCTTTGTGTCTCTGTCCCTGTGTCTTCCTCTCTGTGTTTATCTCATATCTGACTCATACTGTGTAGTTAAACATTTATTATTATATCTATGTTTATATATTGTTATTACTGACTTGTCCATTTTTTAAATTTTTTTTTTGTGTCCCCCCCAGTTAATGATAACACCAACAGCAGAGTGGTTCTGTGGTCGTTCTTCGAAGCCCTGGTGCTCGTTGCCATGACGCTTGGACAGATTTATTACCTGAAGAGATTTTTCGAAGTACGGCGAGTTGTGTAAGGAGGGGAAAATTCAAACCACTACTCTTCCTCTCTACTGTCAAGACAGTCGTTTGCTACTCCAAGGATTGGCTATCCTTCCTCACCGTCTTCTCGTATTCAGTTCCACGAGTCTTGTTTGCTTAGATTTGGTTTTGTTTCATCCGGGAACAACTGTACGTCTCTTCATCCAGATGTTCGGTGTTCACTTTTAATTTCTTTTACACTCTAGCTCTTATTAAGCTGTTTTATTTTGGTGGACCTTATTACTTTACGCTTATTGTTTAGTTTATTCTATTTAATAGACGAACAGTGGAAGAGGGCTTATTGGCTGTTGTCTCTTGTTGTCAAGGAATGATTCAGACATTGACTTTAAAATGTAAAGAAGTGCTCTGGGAATTGATTTTTAATGCGCACCCTCTGTAGGCTTTTTTTCCTGCTTCTTTAACCTCCCTGGCACATAATTACTGTGTATTAGCCAACCTTTGGAATGACTGTTTATGTATTAAAATGGCTTTATTGTATTTTCAGACAGTTAAGTATAATTTGCTGGGGTTTTTTTTCTCTTAACGGGGAGGGGGAGTAACTTTTTTACTGTTCCGTGTCTGTCTGGATGTTTAATTATTTGACCTTTGCTACACAAAAAGAAAAGTTGGCTGTGACTACTGCAGAATTGATGGTAAAACTGTACATTATTGTAAAGTAGAATGTTCACGTGAAATCAGATATGAAGTTGATTTAATAAAAGATGAGGATCTTTGAAATGAAGTGTGAACTGTTCTTATGCAGTGACCCTGGAGACAATGAGATGACATCCAACATCCCACACTATGGTATTAATTACTAGGTTACATAAAGTGCTATTGCATGTTATAAACAACTGAAATTCGCAGAGTAAGATTTTATTATTGAGTACATAGAAAGGATGGCTGTTATGGTGTCTGCCCCACAGCATGAAGATCCCAGGCTGGGCGAGCGTGTTTCTATGTGGAGTTTGCATGTTCACCCTGTGCCTACATGAGTTCCCTCAGGATACTCCAGTTTCCTCATACACTGTTCCAAATTGCTTGTGTGTGTGTGTGTGTGTGTGTGTGTGTGTGTGTGTGTGTGTGTGTTGGCCCTGTGACTGAAGAACCTGGAGGAAACCCACGCAAGCACAGTAAAAACATGCAAACTCCACACAGATACATCCTCACCGACTCAAACCTAAGACCTTGCTGTAAGGTGGACATGCTAACCACTAGGAACAGCCAGTTAGCCTAATGTGAATGTCTGGACTGTCCACAGACACAAGAGTTTCCTGAGGAAACCCACACAAGCACGAGGAGAACACAGAAACGCTCTCTGTATGGTTATTGTTATGACAGTTTTTCACTTGAGTGTCAAAAAAAATTGAAATTTATTCATATTTAAAAAGGAGTCTTGTTGTAGATGTTTCAAAAGACTTTAATGCTGTCCACCGCACAGCAAGAAGGTCCTGGGTTCAAGCCCTGGGCTCAGTAAGGGCTTGTCTGTGTGTTTGCATCAATGGGTGCCCTGGTTTCCTCCCACAGTTTAAAGACATGCATATCAGGCTGTTCCAAATTGCTGCTAGGTGTGAATGTGAATGGCCGTGTGTGTAGCCCAGTGATGGACTGGCGAGCTGATCAGTATACATATATATATACACTTCTTGAAAAAACTGTGTTGTGTTGTCTCACGGGCCAAACGAGGCACGAGTATTTTGTTCCCACCCGGAGCGTTTATTGTGCTGCACCGAAAGCTGGAAATGTGTTTGAAGAGACGGAGAAACTGAAAAACAGAGCTATGGAGAGTATAAGCGATGGAAAATGGGATTGTTTGTCAGTCAAACTTCACGACAACACACTGCTGACTTTAAAGAAGCTTGGGTTTATTTATATGACCCCGGTTCAGGTATTTTTGAGATATATATTGTATAAAACTATTTCCTCTGTAACTCGGATGTGCTGTAACACGTTGTGGGGTTTGTTTGATTGCAGTCTGCATGTATCCCTCTTTTCATGAGCAATAAAGATGTTGCAGCTGAAGCAGTAAGTGCTTTTTGTTAGTATCTGTTTAAACTTTATTGATAAAGAACTAACACTTAACACGTGGCTGAAAATCGTCCAACATGCTGCAGGTTACAGGCAGTGGGAAGACTCTTGCTTTTGTCATTCCTGTGCTGGAAATCCTCATGAAACGGGAGGAGAAGCTGAAGAAAATGCAAGTAAGTGAGAGCAGCCACTGCTGTATATGAATCTCGACCACCATCTCGGTAGATAAACCAAGTCTTAATAAAACTGCTGCATTTCCGAGACAGCTGAGAGATCCACTCAATAAAAAAATGTCAGAGCCGATTAAATATACCGATTCACTGGGCAATGTGAATGGGGTGAGCTATCTTGAGAAAATAAAGATTGTGAATGACTGATCCATATCAGGATATTGCCATCAGGAAGTGGTCGAGCAAAGAAAACACTCCCGTTAAAATCTCTTACACGGATGCCTGTATGTGAATTGTCGATGCTAAGTTGCCCCTAGGTGCATGTGCATGGGACCCTATAATGAGCAGATGCAACACAAAGCAAGATAAAGTGGTGGAATGAATGTTTGCTCCCTCCTCTGCTTACAGTCAGTACTTGTGCCATTTTTGCAGGTTGGTGCTTTGATCATCACACCGACCCGAGAGCTCGCAATCCAGATCAGTGAAGTTATTGGCCAATTTCTTGAGGAATTTCCTCAGTTCAGGTCTCTTTCATAACTATAAAGAAGCACATTATTCATACACATTATTATTAGGAAAAAAAATAACTCCTTGCCTTGTCTCTTGCTAATGTTTCAGGCAAATTCTTTTAATTGGTGGAAATAACCCCATTGAAGATGTAGAAAAGTTCAAGACTAATGGGTGAGTGCTGAGTAGTTTTGGCAGTTAATTGAAAATGGGGGGGGGGGGGTGTTTCTCGTTCGAAACCTCACCTTTATTTTTTTTTTTCCCCCTGTCCCTTTAGGGGCTCCGTAAGAAACAGAGTGGAAATTCTATTTTTAATATC
>JBCNYG010000008.1:12849411-12861372 GCA_039654305.1 Porochilus rendahli | reverse complement strand
CTAATGAAGCACGGCCTTACACTGATTGGACAATTTCATACAGAGACAGATTAGTGTCAGAGAGTCACAACTACCGTTATATTTTGTAAGAATATGAAAGAAAAAAATTCCCTCATTTTCCCCTATTGGTGGTGCGTCGCCTAGTCACCCCTATGAAGAAACCGCCCCTGTTCAAGTATTTATTTGATGTAATATTTTATCATAGTGATGAGAATAAGTATAAGTCTGTATGAGAAGAGAAAAAGTCTCTTTTTTTGAGGAAAAAAGTCAATGATTAGTGTGGCCACCCTTTACTTTGATTACAGCATTTAACCTTTCAGACATAGTGTTCACACATTTTTTTAATATCTTCACTGGATAAACCATATTGTATGCTTTAAAGTTCATTGCAAAGAAATTCTTTCAATGTTACAACAGACTTGCTTATCTTGGTATCAAGCCAGTTCTGCATTTGGGTGACAGCATTAAGGATTTTGAGTCCAAAGAACTTGTTCCCAGTCTGCTAGTGTTCAATCCTTGAATTTCTTTTCAAACTCAAGTCTTTTTTGATGTTGGCAGCTCTAAAAAGGTTTTTTAGCAACATGGCCAATCAGATCATTTTCACACAGGTGTCTGGAAATAGTAGATCTTCATAGTTTCATCTCTTTACTTCTGGTGCTTTTAATATCACGGAGTTCTCGTTCTGTCAGCTGCAGATTTTCTTTCTTTTTTTTTCCTTTTTTAAACAAAGATAGTGATCATCAGAGGCACTGATAGTAACTTCCGTTTTGCACTTTTATTTCCACTAGTTTTCAGCGAACTGCTCTCTTTAAAACTTAAAGATATGGGTTATGGTGTTTCTTACAGTCCCATGGCTGCATTTAATATCTACAGCAATTTTTCAGAAAAATTATTGAGATGCATTAGTTTGTATTAGGAGTATGTATTAGGAGCCATGTTGGTGTGGTCATATATTATCTTCACTGCACAGTACTGTAGATGAATAAATAAAAAATGCATATTTGGGGGCGGTCTAACACACTTGAATTGCTGTGAGTGACAGGGAAGTGAGCATGTCATCCCTCCCTCCTGTGAGAGCTTGGCCAGTAAGCTCCCATGGACTTCCATGCTGGCTATTTTTTCATTTTCATTATTCAGTTGTGTAGTAGCTATCGAGGGTTAAAGCTAGTAGCTCACAGAGCGGCGAATGATGACAAACGTGGCGAGTTTTGGGTTTGATCAGAGTTGCTAAATGGTTTGCAAGAGTCACAAACTGTTTTTCTTGGATTTGTTTTTCCATTAACAGAGGGGTCACTAAAGCTATCTTTGGTTCACTGAGTATTGAACACAATGCTGGGGAGGGTTTTCTCACCTTTTTTTTTTTATAGAGTTTGGGTCCATCAACCATTCTTTTTCTTTCTCTTGTTTCCTTCTCTAATGCTGTAGGATTGCTGCACCAGCAGCCAGACAAAGAAATTCTTCCCCAGGGACAGCAGCACGTTGAGCTTCTTCCTGACGGAAATATATTTTCATATTTGGGGAGGGTTTGCTAACAGTCGCTAATGCTCTCCAACTGTCTTTTGCAAACACTTCCGCAAATGTAGCTAATTGTCGTTAAACAATGCTAAATGTCACAAAAAGACAGAGGTGAACCCTGATGTTCGTCAACATGCATCAGAAAAGTTGGCAAGTCTAAAAATTTGTTACCGCTCTGTGAGATACAGGCTTTAGAAATTAATTTGTTTGATCTTGTAGGAGAACCTCAAGGATAAATGGCTGTCCTGGTACAGTCTGCTCTAATGCTTGTTTGTTTGTTTGTTTGCTTGTTTTGTCTTATCGCAGGGATCAGACGTGGATGACGAGGACATTGATGAGCTTTTGAGCGACACACGTCTACTGAAGAAGCTCAAGAAGGGAAAAATTAGTGAGAAAGACTTTGATAAGCAAATGAGTAGAGAAAGAAATTTGAAGAATAAAAAAGCAGGTCCCTCTCATGTGGATACCACCGAAGGAGAGAGTGAATGAACTGTTTTATTCAAATTACTTTCTGCTGTGATGTTAATGGGGCAGTATGGTCGTGTACTGGTTTGCATGTCCGCCTCACATCAAGAAGGTTCTTGGTTCGAGTCCCAAGCTTGTTGAAGGCGTTTATGTTCTTCCCGTGCTGCATGGATTTTGTGCGGGTACTCTGATTTCCTTCCACAGTCCAAAGACATGCACATTGGACTAATTGGCTTTTCTAAATTGTCCATAGCTGTGAGTGTGAGTGGTTGTGTGGATGTGTTGGTACTGTGAGGGTCTGGCAAGCTGTTCAGGGTGTACCTGCCTTTGCCCAGTGTCAGTTGAGAAACTCCAGCCTCCCCATGACCCTAGTAGGATTAAGTGGTTCAGTGAGTGCGATATTAATGTGCTGTATCAGCATGTTGTGGATTCACATGGCACTGTTGTACATCAGCTTTTAGAATACAGTAATAAAAAGTCAGTAGGATTTCTGTGATTGAAGAGAAAAGAACTGTGTATGAAATTTATAAGGAAATTTTACATTTGATTATTTCATACAGTTTAAAAAGAGGCTTTTATGTAACGGGATGTAGTGTTAAACGTGTCTGACATAATGTTACACGTGTACCGAGAACACATCTTTTCAGGCCGAGTTGCATTCGCAGAAATATTTTATGCAAAATAAATCTCCATGTTTTTTCTTTATTTTATTGGTGGCACAGTTTTTTAATTCCTAATATTCCTGGATTTGATTTATTTGTGTATGTAAAGTACATCAGTGATCATGTCAGTCATGATTACCATTTCTTTTTCCCAATAAATTAAATGTAATGATTTTATAAATGTAGTAATAATTATGTATTCAATTTTAATAATTAATCATACTAAATTATTTTTTTTTTCAAAACACACTGATTTAATTATAAAACCCGGTGAACTTTTGCTCTTATTGTTATTGTTATTATTATTGTGTGTTGATTGTAGAATGGAGGTACAATTCTTTTTAATTTAAATCAGTAGATGATATAATCTCTGCACTAGGTTTTATTTTGTATTTGAATAAAATCACAAAATTTTATAGTTTAAGAATAATTATTATAATAACTTTTTTTTTTACAATTTATTTTCCATTTGTACCTGTTTAAGGGTCACGGACCCAGCAGTCGCAGCTTGGTTGTGTTGGGATTTTAACCCCTGACCTTCAGAGTAATAACTCAGGGCCTTAACCACTACCCATTGGGTGGTTTGGTGGTTCGGTGGTTAGCACCATCACCTCACAATATGATGGCTGACAACTATTGAGTTTGCATGTTCTCCTTGTGTTTTTGTGGGTTTCCTCTGGGTACTCCAGTTTCCTTCCACAATAAAAAGACATGAATATGAGGTCTACTGCCTCCTCTCAAGAGCCTACAGATGTGAATTAGAGTGTAAATATTTGTTTGAGGCCATGTTAGCCCTGTGACAACCTGTTTAGGGTGTACACCACCTCTTACCTCAGGTCAGCTGGGATCAGCTCCATCATCCCCCACAACCCTGATAAATAAGCGGTATGGATAATGGATGGATGGGTAGTATCCAGTCTTGTTGGAAGGCTTTCGTCTGCATTTTGAAGGGTGATCATGGGGCTCTATGTTCATTTACCTACAATAGTGTTAGTGACCTCAGGCATCAATGTTAGATTAGAAAATCGGGTGGCACCATGGTGTAGTCATGAAGGTCCTGGGATCAAGTCCTAGGTTTGGTGAGGGCATTGCTGTGAAAAGTTTGCATGCTTACCCTGTGCTTTTGTGGGTTTCCTCTAGATCAGGGATGTCCAATCTATTCCGCAAAGGGCCGGTGCGGGTGCTAACTGTACTAATTTTTTTTATTTATTTAAATTAATTACAAATATCAGTGAAATTATTGGTAGGTTTATATGAATCGAAGGTATTCTGACTGTCGACAGTAAAATTTTCAGGGTTTTTGAGCTGTGTTGGCTTTCGACAGCTGTATTTTGAGATTTTTAAGCAAGGTGGTCTTACCAACATAGCTACCACCTGGCTTCAAAATCGAAACATTAAACTGCAATCTAGTTTTTTATTATGATTGAAACAGGTGTAAGGTGTGGCGACTGCTTGGTTGAAGTGAAAACCTGCACCCACAATGGCCCTTTGCGAATAAAATGGAACATCCCTGCTCTAGGTACTCCGGTTTCCTCCCACAGTCCGAAGACATGAACTTTAGGCTATTCCAACTTGCCCTACACTGTGAATGTGTGTGGTTGTGTGTGTGCGCGTTGCCTTGGAATAGACTGGTGAGCTGTTCAGGGTGTTCCCTGCTTTGCCCTGTGTTAGCTGAGATAGGCTCCACCCTCCGTGGCCCTAATAGGATTAAACGGTTAGGTTAATGAGTGTGATTTCGGTTCCTACACGTGGAGGAAGCTATGAGGTGGTGTCTTGGTCCTCCACTCCAGGACTGTCTCCTCTGTGTTTGTTCAAGGGCAGACCAGGTTTGGGACTGAACAATTGAAATATAACTGGGGAAGAACCAAATTTATGGGTGTGATGGTCAAGTGTCCACAAAGCTTTATCCGTGGAATGTATAATATGTAGTAATGGTTATTAAAAATATGGAATTTCAAGGAAACGTGAAATATTCTGAAATATAGAAGAAACAGGGTCGCGTGGCCACAGCGCATCAGCTCTCCGGTTTCCTTTCCGGAGCGAACTAAGTGCGCATGCGCCGTTATTAATCCTGCTAGCCTCCAATATGGCGGCGAGGGGCCATGTGCAAGATCCTAACGACAGAAGACTGAGACCTATTTACGGTACGAATTCATTATTGTCTGTGTAACAGGACGTCTTTACTATGTGTTGTTCTGCGTGCGCGGTGGGAACGGTGAATAACTGGGTGTATTTGGGGTTGGTTTGGGAGGCGGAGAAGCCGGTAAGGCCCTCTCAGAGCTCCGACCGCGGACTCGATTAGCTCGCGTGTCCCACTGACAGCGCGCTCGAGCAGACACTTTTTATACTGGTTTTCCAAAAGGCAATTCTCTTCCTTTAAAACGATTTCATTAGAAATGTAAGAGACAGCTGCACGTTTATGATTTCACTTTTAAAATATTAGAGGTAATTGCCGTTGACGGACATTTGTTTAGCTAAAGTAATGTTAGCTGCCTGGCTAGTTAGATGTCAGGTGAATTAGCCATGCTAACTAGCTAGCACTGACTGCACAGCTTTATTAGCATTAGGTTGTACATGAGCAGGTCAGTTAGTTGTAAAACAGATGGTGTGGGATTTATTAAACGATATTTAAAGGAAAGTTATGTAGTTTGTTTGTTTGTTTGTTTTTTTACTATTCCTGTCCACTGAAGGCTGGTATAGCACCTCATGATAATCCCAGAGGAGGCTTTAAGTTCTAGCTGTTAGCTTAAGCTGGTTACTTGGTTGTTTTGTCCAAATGAGGTGTGGGGAAAATGGAGAGCGGTGTCTGTCGTGTCACTGAGCCTTTTACTAATGAGCTAACTAAAATGCTATGAATGAAACATGGTTGTCGAAGATGTCCTAAATATTGTCAGTTTCCTGTGTGAATGAGGGAACACCCCCCCCCCCCCAAAAAAAAAAAAAAAGAAAAAAAAATTAAAACCCCATGGCTTCATCATGAAAGTCTGCTCCCATCTCCATTTTCTACATCAACCTAAATATAGGCTGTTCGTTTTGGGGGGCTAGCGTACATGAGACATTTGGTGTGTGTGTGTGTGTGTGTGTGTGTCTCTCTCTCTCTCTTTCTCTCTTTCTCTCTCTCCTTTCTGTCCCTTGAATATAAACAGATTTTAAATCCACTTGTCATGAGGTCATCTTCCTCATCTGTAAATTAATAAAATTCTGTCCATGCTTTTTATACATTAATGTTTACATGTAGCCTGGTGGATGAGTTCATTCCTGTAACTTGATGTTGAAGCAAGAGAATGCAATCCTCATATACGAATTATGTGGTCTCACCATCCATGTATATCATATGTGACAGAGTGATTGTTTTCTTTATGCTAGTCCAAGCAAGAGAGGGGTACTACGGAGGCTTTGTTTTTTATGGACATTCACACATTTAATTGCAATGTCATGTTCCAACATAGTTTGATTACCTGATAATTAAAGGTCATTGGCAGGACCATCATTTGCTAAACATGTAACACTATCTAAATGCAAACTGTTGCATTAAGCGATGTACCTGTACTCAAAGGAAATCATATGAAGTTAAATTACAATGTACAAAACAAACTTAAAAAAAATTTTTTTTTGCTGGATAAATTAAAATTTTCTCCAGATAGGAGCCCCGATATAAAATTACATAATGGCAAGAAATGGGTCGTTACAGTTACACATTGATGAAATTTTCAGTTAATTTGAACAATAGTGCAAATTGCATAGATACACCAAGAACATTGGCCAAAGCCATAAATTGCTGAAAATATGGAGCCATGACATGATCTTGTTTGAAATGTCACATCTGACTGTGCACCTGCTGTTTCGGCACTGCCTAAAGGAAAATATATATTGTCTAGCTGAGGCTGATGTTATAAGAGTAGCGTGACTTCAGTTAAGGATAAATCAGCTTCAGCTCTGGAGTAAATAAGTAAATAACCCCCCTGAGCAGTGGTGTATGCCCCCTCTCTTTTTTTTGGTTTTCAGTTTTGTGATAGCTTAGCTTTAGATTACAGATAATCATGTGACACTGGTGGTTAAGGCGCCTGTGGTTAATATCCCGGCCATTGTTCGGTTCATGCACAGGCCAAATTACTGAACTTTTGCATAGGCACCCTTTATGACCAAAACCTGTGGGTTTTTTCATAAGTGACCTTTGACCTTGGCACAGTGACCTTGAACATATCAAGTTTGTCCGGGCTATTGCTTGGGTCATATGCATGATAGCTTTCTGAACTATTGCATAGGCACTCCCTATGATTTACACCTGTACTTGTGGTAGCTAATTTGCATATGTGAGCTTTGACCTTGGCACAGTGACCCTAAACATATCAAGTTTGTCCGGGCCATAGCTTGGGTCATGCACAGGCCAGCTTCCTGAACTTTTGCATAGGCACTCTCTATGAGCTTAAAATGTGCGTGGGGTAGCTAATTTGCATATGTAACCTTTGACCTTGGCACAGTGACTTTGAATTTGTCAAGTTTGTCTGGGCCATTGCTTGGGTCTTATGTATGTTTTCTGAAATTTTGCATGTGCACTTCCTATGACCTTAACCACTGTAGGGTGGCTAATAAAATGTTGATTGTCTAAACTTGTTTGTATACGGAATGGCATTTGTTCTTCATGCGCTTAAGGCATCCTTGCTGAGGGATTACAACATTCTATAGAACGGCTATGTTATCAGTAGGTGAAGGTCTCCCAGACGAGACCTGCACTTTGTACTGCACATTCTACAGATTCCACACTAGATCAGTTTTCTTTAAGGTTTCACTCTTGTGATCAGAAAAGAGAATCATGCCATGTCTAGTTCAAGTCAGTAAATTCATCACCAGGTTGAACACATCACGATCACCAGTTGACCATCTTTCTTGTCTGCTTTGAGACTCCTCATGTAGCTTGGTGTGTGGCCTGGCTGCACGTGTCAAGATATATTTAAAAATGCATATCAGTTTTGAAAAAAGATATGTACAAGGGATGAGAATCCAACAACAACTCACGATTTAATTAGATTGCGATTTTTGGCGTGACTGATCGATTCAAAATCAATTTTCGATTCAAACCGATGTTTGATTCGTAACCATTACAAACAAAGGGAGCCATGTAGTTTTTCTATAAGCTTGGAACAACTGTTCTATAAGAAAGAAAGAAATGATATTACTACACGACTGGTTTTGTAGATGTACTGATCCACTTTGCTCATTCAGAGTCGGTTGGGAGTTCAGTGAAGTGATGGAGTATGCATTGGTCAGGAGTTGTTTATGCCTGCTGCTTCGGTTTTTTTAGCTCCAGGTGATGGCGTAAGATGTGGGCTCGGGGATTTAAAGTGTTCCTGAAATACTTGACTTTTATTTTGCACACCGCATATGTCATGTCAAGCTCCTTCTTACCTGGAAATTGGAAAATCCGAAGTGCAAGCATTTGCCTTCAGCGAAGCCAGCGCTGGTTGTATTTCTTTTTCCTCATCCATGTCAAAGCTAGGATAAAAGCTAGTTCTGTACCCGGCACTCACTGGAACAATTCACACCGGAGGCTGTGTCTGGACAAACGGTTCGCGCTGTGAGTAAGGTTGGGAATGTTCCAAAAAAAGTTCTTAAAAATCGTTTCTTGAAAATTTGGATCGATTCAGAATGCTTATAAATAAGGATTGCGATTCAGACGAGAATTAATTTTTTTCCGGCACCCCTAATATGTACATAGTACATGTGTTTTTTTTCTCCCTGTCCTCATAAGAATGAGAAGACAATTTTAGAACACCCAGCCCTCTCACCAAGCATACATGACTTGGGGCAGGGGACGTGCGACAGGTCTTGTGGGGTGTTCGAAGTATGCTCCTACCAAGGGTGGTCTAAGGAAGGACAGCAAGTGAACTGGAACAGTGTCTTGAGACTGCCTGTTTCCCCTTGTTATAGAATCTTTTTTTAGGCTGAAATCATTACAGTGTTGAGTTTAACTTGTTTGTACAGAACAGCATCTACTGTGTAGGTCCCTGATGTGCTGCTAATATGGATCACTGTACTTTTAAAGAATAGCACCGTGGCAGTGGTAAACGAGGATGACATGACAGCTGAAAGAATGAGGATTTTCCAGGTGCAGCAATATAAGAATTTATCACTCAAAATATAGATCCCTTGCAGTGACGTCATTGGTATTGGAGAGGACACTGTTCTGTTTTCAAGGAGATAGCAAGAAGCTGACACGTTAGATAATATCGCTCAGATAATTTCATGGTACACACGTGTTACTGTGGGTTGTCACAACTGGAGAAATCCTGGTTCTTCCCTGTCTTTTTATAAATTTCCAAGGGATGATGAAATAAATAAAAATGAAATAGAACATAAAAATGATGTAGGAGGCATTTCAAGCAACCTTAACAAGGCTTTGTTATGCTGGCTTGATTGCTTTTGTACAATATACTGAACGTGTAATTTTACATACATGGTGAAGTGTGCATGCGTTAACCGGCATATAGCCTTTTTCACTTACTCCTGCCCTTCCCATTCTTTTAACTCTTTTTTTCTTACTTTAACTTTTTTTTTCTTGTACTAATTTTATTGTCCTTTAGTAGCTGCCCTGTGGGTTGAGAGTTTCCGTACTTTTTTATCGCTGCGGGACTTTTACTCTCATGGAGAGTCGGGATCGCAGCACAGCAACTACACACGCACTTTGTTTACTCCAGGGATCAGCTGATCGCTCTGATGCCGGCCAGACCGACGAACTTACCGGCTAAAATCTGGAGAGAAAAACACTGTGGATGTAGAGGTTTAGTTACACACTTTCTTCTGGGATCAATAAAGTTTTCTGATTCTGATGTAACGTGTACAAATTTGTTATAACTACTTTGATTTCAACAGTATAACAACTTTAACTTAACTTACTTTTGAACGAAAAATTCCTTTCTCCTTGTCTTTTTTGCTGAGTTGGTTCCAAACAAAAACATCATTCACTTGCCACTGGTGAAGTACTTGTAGTCATCCAGGCTCTTGGTGTCCCTCATAGACTCCTCAGAGAGCTCAGAGGGATAACTGATGAGGTGTAAATAAATTTCTGGGAAGGCAGTGTCTGCTAGAGCAATGCACATGTGTAGGCTTCTCATGCTTGCAGTAGATAACAGGTATGGGTCAGACATTCCTACATTCCTGCACATGTCTCACATTGTCTGCACCTTTTAAGTGCCCTACAGCCTCTGACAACACTGAGTCATGTTTTGCTAAAATTTGTGACAGTCCTTTAGCAAATGATCGTGTAATTATTAAAAAAATTCAGAGGTAGTGACGCTCCTAGCTTGACTCCCAAAATGGCGGCATAGACAAAACCATGTGACCTGTAACGTCACTTACACAGCCTTTATATTTCTTTATGTTCATATATCATGTTTTCATAAAAGTGGAAAATGATATAAGCTTCTTGCACTTTCTGCTAATTTGTATAACATCCTGTCTTCTTCTATACTTCCATTATTCCGTTGTTATGTTTGTTCGGATGATGTACAGAACCTTTAAATGCCAAACTTGGTGTGTGAGTACAGCTGGGGATGGAGAAATGTCGGGTACCAGTTTCAATTTCACCTTGACCTTTGACTTCCTACATATAATAGAAAATGCTTGTGTGGAGCATAATTTTTTCATAACTGAGTCTGGGATTTTTATTTATTTATTTTTAGATTTTGTTGAGCAATCCAGTGGGATGCAGGGGTGACAATTTGACAGTATTTTATTAAAAACATTTTAAGAAGCATAAAAAGCCAATGAGGAGCTTGATGGTCAAGTTAGGCCATTCTGTATGGAGTTTGGATGTCCTCCGTCTGCCTGGGTGGGTTTCTTCTAGGTCCACCCACAGCCCAAAGATATGCAGATTAGGATGGATGACTACAATGAAAAGCACAATCTATATTAGCAGTATACCCGGCTATACACATCATTCAAAATCATTCATTGATTTTAGCACCCAAATTATTTTTGAAATATTGAGAAACAAGCATAAACCTCTGCCAAGCTGAAAAAGAAATAAAGTACACACAGACCCCTTGCTGGGCCTGTGGTAATACTACACTTCCAAAAAGTATCTAATAATGTTAAAGGTCATATATTGTACCCCTTTCACATAATTTTTCATTCCGGACCTCAGTGGATCACCAGAGTACGATTTTTAATCCAAAAAACTTCTACAGGAAACCGATTTCCCCATGCACCTCCCCCTGATCTTGTGTGTGCTGAACGGCTTGTTTGGTTTCCTCCTCTGATTTCTGGTCTTTTTGCTCTGATTGGTTGCCTGAAAGCTCTGCGCTCAGTGTGCTGGGAGGCAGACGGGGAAGGTCAGAGATACTGCGGTGCATGGGGGAGGCAGTTTAGTGGTTAGAGTGCTGGGCTCATGATTGAGATTCTATCCTTACATTCGCTTCGGGTAACATTTCTGATAACTGGCTATCAAATACGGTCGCAATGGGAACAAGTGTATGAGGTGATGGTTTATCTTTATCATGTGTGTCAGGAGTGGTTTTGGAAAAAAAGTGCCAAGACTTTTGCATGAATGTGGCTCATCTTAACACTTCTGTCTGAGCTATAGAGGATCAGGACTTCCTGTGAGGAGATGAATGTCATCTTGGCGCTCAGTGATCAGGGGCAAAATGCTCTCATCCAGCACTGCTTTTCGAGGTCATTTGGATACATTTCTCATGGTTTAAGGTTCATCTCTGGTTGTGTTCATCACAGAAGAGATGAAAATCAAAGAACCCTGCTTTGTTAAACCCTGCTAAAAGTGAAAGAGGATGAGTTTGATATAGACAGGCGTTACTTAAGACTTTCGATCGTGCCTGTGCGGTTTGACGCTGCATTGATCTGTAATAACATGGTTTGTTTTAAGTCAGCAATGTGTATGGGAGGAGGAGGACTTTTGGAGGTGCAAACATTTGCCTGTGCTTTGTATTTTCTGGCTGCATCAAAAGGTCTAAGAGAAGACTGAGGTTGGAAGAGCTTTTAGAAAACTTCAGGAAATGTCATGGGACAGCAGGAAAGGTCAACCCGGAGTTTTCTTCTTGGCACCTTTCACTCTCAGATTTCTGCCTTCATTCGTTTCACCTGTCTTGTTAGTTTAAATATCCATTTAACGAGTTTGTGTTTCGTGGTTCCACTAATGTTTTGTGGTCTTTTGCTTGGCGAAATTTTATTTTTTTTAAATTGACCCTGTATTTGATTTAGTTTGCTTTTAAACATCTAGTCTTACATAGGATATGAGTATGCTTAAATATGTTAAATCTTACCTGATAGGCATGTTGAAATCATTAGAACATGAAAGTATGTAGAT
>JBCNYG010000008.1:12826834-12838231 GCA_039654305.1 Porochilus rendahli | reverse complement strand
CACACACACACACACACACACACACACACACACACACACACACACATTTACATAACTTCAGGGGACAAGACATAGACATTTATTTCCTGGAGACGTACCCTAACCTTCAAACATGTCTTCACTTTCAAATATCACACACACACACACACACACACACACACACACACACACACACACACACACACACACACAACAAGCACAGCTACATTTTAATCTTTTTTTTTAATACGCTGAATATTTTCTTAAGCTTAAGGTCAATAGCGTATACAAAGCGCTAACTTTCCAACGCTAATAGCCCACAAATATAAAACTATAAGTGCGTCTGAAGGAAACCGGAGTACCCGGAGGAAGCCTGCACAAGCGCAAGGAGAACATGCAACCTTTACACAAAAATGCCCTCACTGTGCCCAGGACGCAAACCCAGGACCTTCTTGCTGTGAGCCGTATGTGCTGACCACTGTGCCACCGTAATAAGAATTAATAAAAGTAAATCCTCTACCTATTAATTTATTTATTTAACACCTTTTGAAAGAATCGTGATGAGTGTGGAGGGTTGTGGGATCCAATCGTGATGACGAAACCTGGTGAATCTGTGATGATTGTCACAACATTTGACTGTCATGTATCACGATTTGACACCAATCGTGATAGAACGTGGGAGCGTAGCAGAATTTAACAGAGGGTTACAGACCTCGAGGAGCCAACGGAGGGAATCTTAATGAACTTGGAAACACAATTCCTTCAAGTTCTCTTGGATGCACCCCGCCTCATTTTTATAACCTATCATGCTATAAGCGTGACAGTCTCGCTCACGTCTTGGTCATAAATCGTAGGTGACCTTAACAGAACTTGATGAACAGGAGCGATCTAAATAGAACCTGAACAGAACCGAACCGAAAGTGGGAGCATACCGTGGTGACTGTAAGGGAACTTGAGGAAATTCGAGGGAACGTGATGAAAATCATGGCAGAGGAAACCCAGGTCCTACTTGCTGTGAGACAGACGTGCTAGCCACTACGCCACCGTGTCGACTTTGAATATTTTTTGCCTACAAATAAAACAATGTGGAGTGATTAATATGGGTTGGTTCATCGTAGTGATGCCTCACATTACCACTTCTGTCTAGCAGCTCAGACTGTGAACAGATGCTAGACGTCAGGCTGGAAATCAGATCAGAGCGAATAAAGAGTCTGCAGTGTGAGTCTGTGAAAACTCTCCTTCTTGTAAAAACCCGTTCACGAACAACCTGCGATTGTTTTTTTTTTGCATACGAGTTTAGTGGAGCTACAACAGAAGGGGACTAACATAGGTTTGGTTGAGGTGGGTTTGATAGCTGTGTGTATGTGTTGTACGTCCGTCATGGGGAAAATGGGTCAGAACTGGAAGTCAAACTGTTCTATGTTCATACGACGGTGATGCGATTGATGCAATTCAAAAAATCCTTGTAATGGTATTGTATGATTACATGATGCAGGTATTTATGTGGTAAAAATTGTCATAATATACACATGGGTATTTAAGCAGGTCCTGTGGGTTTAACGCAGAGCAATCATAGGACTATTGTAAGAAAGCTGTGCGATTCCGAGCGCATGAGATGACCCAAAACGTGTATAAAATCCATACGTATATCATAACACCCCTGTAGGATGTCGTCACACCTCAGACAACAGACCTGGGACATCAAAACTTTTTGAACATGTTCAAATCTTCACAGCATGGGTCTACAACGTCATTTTCCATCACTAGACAGGTGAGTTTCATACGACGTGACCACAACAGTCCTGGGAATTTGACTGATTTTCTTTTGTATACTTGTGGGGGTTTTTTTGCTGATGAAGGGTTGATGTTAACGTCTCTAGCTACAGCTAGTCTCTTGCCAGCAACAAAAGTGGCAGAGGTTCATGTTTGGAAGTTCAAGTTGTATTCTCTGAACGACAGTATTTACCTCCACCGCCGCTTGGAGAGGGAGGTTATGTATTCACCAGCGTCTGTTTGTTTGTTTGCCTGTTTGCAGGATTTACGCAAAAACTATTGAGCTGATTTTCACCAAATTTGGTAAAGAGGTGGGGTATAGGCCTGCCAAGAACCTGTAACATTTTGGAGACGATCATTGCATGGGATCAGGTTGAAAAAAAATAAATCCCTATTCCTATCTTTAACATGGGGCAAAATGTTCATCCGATACCCACTAGGGGGAGACATTTCATAATAAACGTGCCAAGTTATAATCCATTCGTGCCTCTCCAATTTTAAATATGCTTAGCACGTTGTTGTTGCCTATCTCAGCCAGGTACACCCTGAACATCTCGCCGGTCCATCTTTAGGCCAACACACAGCCATTCACACTCACATTCACACCTAGGGGTCATTTCGTACAACCAATTAGCCTCATGTGCATGTCATCGAACTGCCTGAGGAAACCCATGCAAGCCCCGATAGAACACCCTTGCACGTAATGATCAGGAAATAATCTTGTTATGGCTACTGACCATAAGGGTATATATTCCTATGCAACCAATACCAAGACTATCAACCACAGTAATAACCACATGACAACCACCCAACATATTTCAACCAAACAGATTAACTGGGTTAATTCACTCATTGGTGGTTTCCTCCTTTAGGAAAAGCCTGGCATTCATTCGATTTTGTTGATGTTGTTTTTGCCGTAAATTTGATCAGCTGTCTGAAGCCATGTTGCAATGCAGGGGTCAAATTTGAAGGGATAACAGGAAACCCATGATCTGTTTGAGGCAGGAAATACAGATGAGGAGGTGAGAATGCTGTATTAATACAAAGCGTTTCCTGCTTCATCAGTGTCTTCACACCGAGATTAAAAGAGATCTAATTTCCTACTGTCTGGGTGAAGCTGGGCTTCGCCCTGAACGACTCGCCACTCCATCACAAGACCATTCACACTCACACCTAGGGGCAATCTGGAGCAGCTAATTAACCTAATGCAAATGTAGGACTGTAGGAGGAAACCAGAGTACAAAGAAGAAACCCATACAAGCTTGGGAAGAAAAAATTGCAAACTCCACATAGAAAATGGCTGAGACTTGAAGCCAAGCCTTCCTCCTGACAATCGGACGTGCTAACCAGTACGCCATCTTCACTCTGAATTGTATTAAAAAAATAAATCTCGGATACAAACATAAGGGAACGAGTACACCTTCAACTGCTTGATCGTACCGAGGCTGCATGGAATCGGGAGCCTATCTCAGCCAACTCAGAGTCAAGAGCTCGACACACCATCACGGGGCCAACACACACTCACGCTCACGTCCACACCCAGGGGCAATCTGAGACAGCCAGTTGGCCTCATTGTGCATGTCTTTGGACTGTGGGAGGAAACCGGAGTACCCAGAGGAAACCCTGGCAAGCATGAGGAGAACATTCACTACGAGCCTATGAGGAAAGGACACAGACCCATTCACACAGCACAAAAACAAGAGATAAATGAGCACGAAAGAGGGCGGGTGACACCTCTGAACGGCTCTTTATTACCGACTTTTAAAACTTGATGAAATATATGTATGCACCCAGGTGGAATTGATGACGCAATAATGTGTGGACTGAAATGAAAGAGCAGTGGTGTAGACAGGCCACCTGCCACCTGTGAACACACACACACACACACACACACACACACACACAGTATCAGCACAACACAAACAAAAGGCAGGCCAGCTCAGCTTCCACACATCCTGCTCTCACTCACACCTCACTGTCCAGCTGTGCTTTAACGAATCTGCTGATCACAAACCAAAGAACAGCTCAATGTCTCCCAGACTCTCATCCGTACCTGTTTACAGCCTCCTTCAGTCCTTCACTTCACCACGATTTCACACTCTACTCGAATAACCTCTTGGTTTGAATATCACTCGAACTCTTTTATATTTTATCCTGTGACGTGGGCAGCCGGAGTGAGTGCATTCTGAGGTAAATCGGCAGTTAGCTTTCTCACGGGTGTTTCAGTCACTTCGTGTTCTCGACGTCCTCCAGGAAACAAAAGCGCCTCTTTTATCCAAAGAGGATGAAGAAGAAGAAGGAAAAATACCGCCGTGGATTTAATTTAAACACGGAATCCACGCGAATTTCACAGGAATGCTGTTAAAATGGAGGCGAATCTATAGAAGCCGGTGAACATCTGAATGGCTCGTGCGCGACTGACTGAGTGGAGCGGCGCGAGCATCTGCGCAGGTGATGATGAGTGGCGGCGCGCGCGCGCGGGGAGCGCGAGGAGGAGGGAGGCAGCGTTGAATTCACCTCCTTCCGCTTTAGTTACCGGAGTAACCCCTCTGTACTGGGTTATCAATCCCACTGCCTGGATCTCCTGGTCTGCTGTCATCAACAACTACAGCTACTCTGGAGCCATTTCTGCCTCGAATTATAACATAAATGATTAGATTTAATAAATCACAGGTAACCCTGAGAAGTCCAGCTTTCCAAAACACAGACAATCACTAGAATGGACACAGTCACATCTAATGCAAGATCCATCCATCCATCCATTCATTCATCCATTCATCCATCCATTCATTCATCCATCCATTCATCTGTCCATCCAATCATTCATCCATCCATTCATCCATCCATCTACCCATCCATTCATTCATCTGTCCATCCATTCATCCATCCATCTATCCATCCATTTATCAATCCATTCATCCATCCATCCATCCATCTATCCATTCGTTCATCCATCCATCCAACCATTCATCCATCCATCCATTCATCTATTCATCCATCCATCTATTCATCCATCCATCCATTTATCCATCCATCCATTCATCTATTCATCCATCCATCTATTCATCCATCCATCCATTTATCCACTCATCCATCCATCCATCTATTCATCCATCCATCCATTTATCCACTCATCCATCCATCCATTTATCCATTCATCCATCCATTTATTCATTCACCTATTATCCATCCATACATTCATCCATCCATTTATTCATTCACCTATTATCCATTCATCCATCCATCCATCAATCCATTCATTCATCCATCCATCCATCCATTTATCCATCCATTCATCCATCCATCTATTCATCCATCCAATTATCCATTCATCCAGCCATTCATCCAGCCACGTATCCATCCATTCATCCATCCATTCAACCATCCGTTTATTCATCCATCTTTGTATCCATCCATTCATCCATCCATCCATCCATCTATTCACACTTACTCACTAATTTGAAAAAGCTAGTTATCCCATTGTGCATGCCTTTGGACTGTAGGAGGAAACTAGACTACCTGGAGGAAACTCACACAAGCATGGGGAGAGAACGTGCCAACTCCACACAGAAACGCCCTAGCCGTGCCCAGGAGGCAAACCCAAGACCCCCCTGCTGTTAGGTGGACTGCTACACCACTGTGCCGTCCATGTTTACTCATATCCAATGTTTACATTTGTAATACACTTTTGAGTTAATTTTTTTTCATGTTTCTTGCATTACGTTTCTTGTCATGAATGACTAGTTGTTTACTTGAAAGAGGTTGCCACCACCAAGTGGATGGATGATGAACTACATTCATGTTAATGGTTGAAACAACAATCATGTTCTTTAAAAGCTCTCCCAAGCCAGATAAAATGAACTGGCAGGCTGGAACTTAAGTTGTTTTGTTTAATCAGGCCTCTTGCAGTATTAACAGAATTACAGGCTGGTGCTCATCTTATCCATCCAAAATGAACACACGCACATACTCGGAGCAGTGGGCAGCCACATTACGGTGCCTGGAGAGCAGTTGGGTGTTGGGTGCCTTGCTTAGGGGCACTTCAACTGTGAAGATAAAGGGGAGGTGCTGCTTACTGCACCGACCACCACACACTTTAACTGCTGGTTCAGAAATCAAACCAGCGACCTTTCAGTCCCAAACCCACTTTTCTAAGCGTTAGACCACGGCCACCCCCAAATGTTTAAAATCCGTGGTCCAGCTGGTCAAACTGATTTGGTTTAATAGTTTTAATTTAGATTTATCCACTTACAGAGTACTTCTTTTGGCCAGCTGGTTCTGGTTTGCCAGACTGATTCTCTCTGGTTAGATTTGTCTGGTTTGGTGCTCTGATAATTACTTCCACCAGTAGAGCAAGAACGAGATAGTGTGTCTAATCAACTGACAAGCGTTAACATCCTTTTAAAATGAATCCTAATTTTTATGACCTTTTCGTGTTTTTATGTCCTTAATTGAAATGTAGTTCTCCTGTTCCACCATCTCCCTTCACTTTAGCTGATTGTTTAGTTTTTAATAGGCTATTATTATTTTTGGATTGCATACTAATGCTAATGCATTTTCCACCCTCTAGTTATCAGTCATTCATTTTCTGAGCCCCTTAATCCTAATCAGGGTCACGGAGAGGTTGGCTCCCATCTCAGCCCACTCTGGATGAAGGTGGGGTACACCCTGAACAGCTCACCCGCCCATCGCAGGGCAACGCACACAACCATTCTCTCTTGTAATCAAATATATAATAAACCGGGTGTGGACTTAAAATATTAGCAGAATTCTGTGTGGAGTTCTCGCCGGGCTTGCTTTGGTTTCCTCAGGGAACTCTGATTTCCTCCTAGAGTCCAAAGACATGCACCTGAGGCTGAATGGTTGCCCCTAGGTGTGAATAGCTGTGTGTGTGTTGCTCCAGCCTCCCGCAACCCTAACAGAGGATAAACAGTTCTGTAAATTAATGAGTTTGTCAAAATGTTATTTCAGATTATTTCAATTTATTTTATTTTACTATTTATTTATTTATTTATTTATTTATTTTGCAGTTGATGAAGTCTTTAATAAAAATACATAAGCTAGTTGTATATGTTTACATTTTAGGGATGTTAGCAAAGCATATCAATGTCATTAGTCACCGCGTATGTATCGTGCTACGCATATTTTCTGCCCCTAACCAGAATTACTGGATTTGGCCCTAAAGTGGGTGTGGTTTAACTCATGCCACAAATAAATTCATTCATTCATTCATTTTCTGAACCGCTTATTCCTAATTAGGGTCGCGGGGAGGCTGACGCCCATCTCAGCCAACTCTGGGCGAGGGCAGAGTTCACCCTGGACAGCTCGCCAGGCCAGCGCAGTGCAGAAAAACACTAACAGCTATGCAGCCTACTCTTGACAAATATCAGCAATTATTATTTTACATGCCTCCCACCACAGACAGTGAGAGACATGGCCTGCATTTGATAACCCAGTTAGCTGCACTGGGGGACGTTCACACACATCTGGGATAATTTGGAACAACCATTTAGCCTAATGGGCATGCCGTTGGACTGTGGGAAGAAACCAGAGTAGCCTGGTGGAACATCACGTAACCACAGGGAGAACATGCAAACTCCACACAGAAACAGCCCGGGACTCAAACCAGAACCTTCTTGCTGTGAGGCAGACATGCTAGCCACTAAGCCACTCTACACAGCCTTGCTGCACTATATTCTGACTTAATACTTATCTAGAAGTTGTGGCTTTGTGTCTCTGTCTCAGCTATCTTATGTAGCTTCCTTTATGTTTTGGTACAGGCGATGAGCACATGCTGTGGCAGTCACTAGGGCTGCTGGAGGAAGGTCTGTCCCACAGCTCCTCTAACGCGCAGTTCAAGCTGCTCCTCCTGCTCCTCTACTGTCGTCTGGGAGCCTTTGAGCCCGTGGTGGACCTTTACTCCAGCCTGGATGCCAAACACATCCAGCATGACACCATAGGGTAAGAGACTACTTGTATATCATGTAGATGCAGCATGGAATTCTGGCTAAGATCCAAATTTCTGTTATTCACAGATTCTTACTGACTCGCTATGCGGAGTCCTTGGGCCAATTTGCTGCTGCTTCTCAGTCATGTAACTTCTCCCTCAGGTTTTTCCATTCAAACCAGAAAGATGTAAGTTCTATACCTTCTGCTCATGCTGCTGCCAGTTTCCTGTTTCTAACCAACTTCTCCTCTTACTGTGTCCCATCACAGACCTCAGAATACATTATCCAGGCATATAAGTACGGTGCATTTGAGAAGATCCCAGAGTTCATTGCTTTTAGGAATCGTCTGAACAACTCGTTGCACTTTGCCCAGGTGCGCACCGAGAGGATGCTGCTGGATCTCTTCCTGGAAGCGGACATGTGAGTCTAGTTTGTATATCCATAATTTAAAGAGCATTATTACTGCACTTTTCCATCTCTGTGTATACGCACAAGTATTTCTATATCCATTGATCCGAGCTTTTTGTACTTGTTATTCAGATCCTCGACTTTAGAAGAAAGCTTGAAGTCCATGTCTCTATGTCCTGAAGAAGACGACATTCCATGGGACAACATAAGGGACAACCGGGATCTCACTGTCTTTGTTGGCTGGAGCCCAAAAGACCGGTACAGTATAGCATGATGCTTATGAAAAATAAGTCTTTGAACAAGTCGATCTGTTTAATTCAATGCCAAACTACTTTTTATCATTTTATTAAAAAAAAAAGATTCATTCACATGGAAAAACAAATGCATGTGGTCCACATCAGGTGTCGCTGATTCGAACCATCTGCAGGTGGAACGTGATTTAGTTAAACCTGGCATTAAGGGTCTAGTGTTCTCTTTTATTGTTAGTCTGTCCGCCTCACATCAAGAAGGTCCTGGTCCTGGGTTTGAGTCCCGGGCTCTGCGAGGGTGTTTTTGTGTAGTACTTGCATGTTCTCCCCATGCTGTTATTGGTTTTCTCCGAATACTTCTGTTTTCTCGCACAGAAGAGATGCACATCAGGTTAATTGGCTGTTACAAAATGCCACTAGTTCCAGCAGACGAGTGAAAGAAGGAGAGCTCTGTTTGCTTTTTAAGTATGCATTCATCAAGGGATTTAATTATTAGAATAAATCACTTAGAAATAAATAATTCCAAGAGGTCATTTCTGGCTCTCGAATGGCACATCAACAAGGTCCCCGACTGTCAAACTGGAGTTCACGAGTTTGAATTTATGTTAACGGCAGTCCCTGGAAGCTTATTGGCCGAGCTCTCATGGGACGGAGGGCTGGAATACGCTCACCTCTCTGTCACTTGCAGCGATCACCAGCTAAACACGGGTGCCCATGAGCTCATTCGTACAAAGAGGTGGATGGCGCTTGTACATTTATTGATATTTTTATTGAATACATGGTTTAGAAGACTTAATTAGGTCTCCCCAGGACAAAAGGGGAGCAGAGAGGGAGCGGGGCCTATGGTATGGATTTCACCCGTCTGTACCTGTTGTTATTGTGATAACTTTTCAAGGAAATTATATAATCAACAAATTTGGTGTATGAGTCCTCCTCAGCAGCGAATAGGGTGGGTTAATATATGGGTCACTTTGACCATGTTTTTTTTATAGCTCTTGTCAGGGCTTGTTAGTGCGATAATTTAGAAAGGAAATGACAGGGTCACCAAGAGTAGGCTGCATAGCCGTCAGTGTGTTTCTGCCCTGCGATGGCCTGGCGAGCTGTCCAGGGTGTACTCTGCCCTCACCCGGAGTTGGCTGAGATGGGCGCCAGCCTCCCCACAACCCTAATTGGGATTAAGCGGTTCAGAAAATGAATGAATGAATGAATGTTTCATACATTGCTTTTTTCCCCCCACACCCATCTCCTACACTACTATTTTCTTCCCCTTGTTTCCTACACCCTGTTTCCAACACTCTGTTTCCTGTATCTTGTTTTCTCCCACCTTCTTTTATACACATCTGATAACTACTGCATGTTTCCTACTGCCTGTTTCCTACACTCATGTTCCCTACCCCTTGGTATAACTGCCTGTTCCGTACACCCCTGTTTCCTGTATCCCTGTTTCTGACACTTTCCTACCTGTTTCCTACCTGTTTGTCTCTTAAACTCATTTTCTACTGCCTTGTCAGATATTTTATTAATGCTAACTCACAACAAAAAACTAAACAAATAAAATGTTTTGTTCAAAATGACTCGAGTCCAAATCACATACTCAAATACCCATGTTTGTGTGGTAGTGCTTGCTCTGCCTTCTCAGGAACCTTAGGTCCACTTGGTACTGAAGTTCAACAGAAAAAGGACAGAATAATGGGACAAAAAAAACACTTTGGGTTTGGTTCTGTTAGCACATTTACCCTTGTGTTAAAAGCTCTTCATGTTTACAGGCATTATAACCACACACACACACACACACACACACACACGCCCAGTCTCAAAGTGACCATAACTGGCCACGAGCTATAAAGTGTGGTGTGTTCAATAAACCGCAGTAAGCAGGGAACAATTACTCCAACAAAACCAATAATTCAACACATGGTGCTCAGAGGATCTGCTTTACGACCAATCTTTATGACTTTATATCCATATGAGATCTGCTCAGAGTGCTACACATTAATGCACTAGATGGACCATAGCCCTAAATGTTCCCCAAATACAGAGGCTTTCTTTTATGAATGATGCAGGGTGGTACTTCACTTATTCTGCACTGCTGTCTGGAATAATTTCTAAACATCACAGTAAGTTATATAGATCACTACCTACACATTAGCGACAAGAGGGGTAGAAGAGGTCTGTTCCCTCAGAATTGGAAGGTTGTTGGGTGTGTAAATTCCAAGAGACAATGGGATAATTTTTAATCACACCATACACTACAGCCATTAATTTACCTTACCCACACACACGCACACATATATACTCTCATTGAGGTCTGTTAATGTCTGTTAAACTACGATTTCCACTTTCTATCATGAGTGGCGTCAATTTGTTCTGCATCGTAATACAATCAATCAATTGAAGTTCCTTCAAGATCATAATGAATTCACCAAGTTCCCCCAAGATTATCACGATTCGATCCCACAACCTCCCCATGGTCCTCACGATTCTCTCAAATCATTTCATGATTTAATTGAAATATCATTTGTATCAATTTTTTTAAATTATTCATTTAATGGGTTCATGTTCTGACAAGCTTCTGATTTCATTTTCATTTATTTACCTGCCCCTCAGTGCAGCTAACTGGGTTTTCAAAAACCAGCCATGTCTCTAACTGTCTGTGGTGAGTAGGATAAAGAAAAGAGTAGGATACTGGATTGCTATCAGCTTGTTTCTACCATACCATTTACCCTTGAGTGGTATGAACAGCACTGTGATATTATGGACTGTATGGACAGTAGTGTTATGGTGTGAACACAAGTATAATTGTATGGATCGTAGTGTAATGGAAGGACAGTAGTGTAACAGTAAGGAGAGTAGTGTAATTAAATAAACAGTAGTGTAATTATATAAACAGAAGTGTAATGGTATGGACAGTAATGTAATTTTATAAACAGACATATAAGACTTCCAGTTGTGGTAGAACCAACTGGACTTTTCTTATATGGATTGTATTTTATGGTTTCACCCAAATGAGGATGGGTTTCCCTCCTGAGCCTGGTTCCTCT
>JBCNYG010000008.1:12752902-12765217 GCA_039654305.1 Porochilus rendahli | reverse complement strand
TCTTGTTGATTGTTTAATAGTATATTCTTTACATCTTGGACAGTCATACTAAGCATTTCACTGCATATTGTACTGTGTATAATTTGTACGTGACAAATAAAATTTAAATTTGAATTTGAATTTATCTGTATTGAGGTGTGGGACTCCTCCGGGTTCCTCCCACAGTCCAAATACTGGCACATTAGGCTAATAAGCTGTTCCAAATTTCCCCTAGGTGTGTCAGTGTGAATAATTGTGTGTGCTTGGCCTGTGATGGGCTGGTGACCTGTAAAGGGTGTACTCCGCCTTTGCACTGAGTTGGCTGAGATAGGCTCTGGCCTCCTCGCACCCCTAGAAGGCGGTTCAGCAAATGAATATTTCTGTTCTGTTTCTCTCCCTTAGTAAAACTGGTTTCTAGATTACTCACAATTCCACTGGAATACCTGCAGATAGTGGTGCCAGTGGGAATTATCTCTTGCTTCATTACCATCTGCTCTCCAGTTCTCGCATCTCATCTGTACACTATGATCAAACGGATAATCATCCAAAGCTTTAACTCTGATGCTAATACTGTAGTCAACAATGTCATGCTCTAATTAGCCGACAAGAGTCTCTGCCTAAATCCGTACATCTCATATTATATTATATTACGTTATATTACATTACGCCATATTATATCATATTTAATTATATTATTTTATATTATATTACATTGTTATATCATATTTAATTATATTATTTTATATTATATTACATTATATTATACCATATTTAATTATATCTTTTTATATTATAATACATTGTTATATTATATCATTTAATTATATTATTTTATATCATATTACATTATATTATATCAAATTATATTGTATAATAGTGAATTGTATTTTCTTCTTCTATCTATCTATTTTTATTCATTCATCCATTAATCGTTTTAGGGACTAGGGGTAGCTGAATCCTATCTCAGCCGACTGAGACAGCTCACAGACCATTGCAGGGCAACACACACAACCATTCACACTCACGTTTACACCTAGGGGCAATTTGAAACAGCCAGTTATCCTAATGTGCATGTCTTTGGACCATCGGAGGAAACTGAAGTAATGTGCTAACCACTACCCCACCTTGCTGCCATAATATGTTGTATGATATTACATTATAAGTCTAATCATATTACATTACGTCTGTTTGAGGCTTTTTCTCCCTGAGTAATAGAGTACCACTAGAGTTTTCCTGTAACATTGCCGTACACATTTGTTTATCTAAGTCTTTTTTTTGTGGCACAGCTGATTGCGTGAAGCAGACAGTCCAGGGTCATGGGGTGAAGGGTCTGTACAGGGGCCTCAGCTCGCTGCTCTATGGCTCCATCCCCAAAGCTGCTGTCAGGTAACCAACCCCTTCTACTGTCCTTCTAACGGAACAAACGCCTGCTGCTTCATCGGAGCATGTCCTAAGAACTGAAATACACATCATAGAAATGATCCTAATGAAGTAATCTTATTGTAGTAACATAACAAATGAAGAACTCAGGGCATGTCTGCACTTTAACACTCTTATAGTTTGTTTCAGACTAGTGTCACCAAAACTTTTGTCTTTTGCACTTCATGGAGATTCAGAAGTGTTTATGAGCCATCCTTGTCTTTATCTCTGCTGTCTCTCTAACCAGTTTAACTGATATTGATAGGATTATTTATTACAAATCATTCTTTTTTTAGTACTCATGTTGTCCCTAATGCTGTCCTCAGATTCGGGATGTTTGAGTTCCTCAGTAACAAGATGAGGGACGAGTCTGGGAAGCTGGACAGCACCCGAGGACTGATCTGCGGCCTGGGCGCTGGAGTAGCCGAGGCTGTAGTTGTGGTGTGTCCTATGGAGACGATAAAGGTGCGTGAAATGCGGTTATGTTTAAATCAGCAGCTTGAGCCACAGCAGAGTTGACTTCTCGACTGTGATTGGTCAGAGTGTCATTTAAGTCTGATTATTGTTTATAATACCAGCTCGTCCACAGGATCGTGAATGAGGTTGCTTGTGTTGTATAGTTTGGGAACCATCCAGGAATACGTTCTGAAATTATATCTTCACTTTCACACTCAAAATCATGTATTCATTCATCCATTTTCTAGGCCGCCTAATCCTAATTAGGGTCGGGTGGAGGCTGATTCCCATCTCCACTGACCCTGGTTGAGTGCAGGGTACACCCTGGACAGCTTGCCAGGCCATTGCAGGGCCAATTCACACACACAACCATTCACTCTCACAACTAGGGACAGTTTGGAACAGCCAGTTAACTACTGTGCATATTTTTGGACTATGGGAGGAAACCAGAGTACCCGGAGGAAACCCACGCCAACACAAGGAGAACAGTAAAACTCAACTCAGAAACGCTTGAGCCCGGGCCTTCTTGCTGTAAGGCGGACGTGCTAACCATTGCACAGCCATGCTGCCACACTCAAAATATTTTCCATATATACCGTCTTCCTGCATGTGCTGTGTGAGAAACTACACAAATAAATTATGATTACGTTTAATATCATTAATATACACTGATCAGCCATAACATTATGACCACTGACAAGTAACATTGGGGGTGGGATGTATCTGGGGTTGGCATGGTGGTATAATAGTAAGCACGTGCACCTCTCAGCAAGAAGGTACTTTGTTCAAGTTCAGGGCTTGGTGAGGGCATTTGAGTATGCATGTTGTCTCTTTGCTTGATTAGGTTTCCTCCTAGTACGCTTGTTTCTTCCAACAGTGCAAAGATATGCACATTAGGCTTACTGGCTGTTCCAGATTTCCCCTAGGTGTGACTGTGAGTGTAAATGGTTGGGTGTGAGTGTTGGCTCAGTGGTGGACTGGTGAGCTGTTGTGGGTATACCCCGCCTTCACCCTGAGGCCCAGCAATTATTCATGAATGGGATGTATTTGGCAGAAAGTGAACAGTCAGTCAAGTGAAAATGAGCAAATCATCTAAAAGCAAAAAAGGATATAAGGGACTTTGATTGACAAGGATGCTAAAGGACTGGGCTCATTCATCTCCAAAACGGCAGGTCTTGTGGGGTTTTCATGATATGCAGTGGTAAGTACCTCCCAATATTGGTCCAGCGTCAGAGAAGGAGTGACCTGGCAATGGTTTCATGGGTACCCAAGGCGCAGTGCAGCCTGCTGTGAACAGAGGTGCTGAATTTAGAGCAGTCAGGTGGTGTTAATGTTATGGCTGATTGGTGTATTCTAAAACCACTCATATTTACTTATATTAATATTATTGTAAATTCCTGTTTTATGTCCAATTTCAGGTTAAGTTTATTCACGATCAGACCTCAGCTAACCCCAAGTACCGAGGCTTTTTCCACGGCGTCAGGGAGATAGTCAGAACACAAGGTTTGTGCTGCCCCCTACTGGAGATCTGATTACAGCTTGCATCGATCTTTATTTAATTTAAGTCTAATTAAAAATGTAATTAAATTGATGTGCATATTTAATAATGGGTCCTTTTGGTTTGAAGGGAGGGCGTGGAGAGGTTCAACTGTGCTTGAAACTCACATCTGGATTACTTTTTTTTTATTACAGATTGATACAGATACAGATATACATGTAATTACAGGAACAATGTCCATGTATATGTTTTATACCATTTAAAACATGATGGTTTATAAAAATGAGAGGAATTCCAGCATGGGGGATTTATTATTACACTGATAATGTGTATTCATACAGTGTTTATTTGCTTTGTACACTATATATAAGACTAAACATGCATGAAATCACCGCAGGTGTCAATAACGGTTGTACTAATGAAAGTGAAGTTTATTTACACATGGGACGACGTGTGAGTGCTAATGAGATCTCCTGATATATAGACTCATAAGTGTGTATTTTAAAGTAAACAGTGAACGGTGCTTTGCCGAGTGAAGTGGAACGTGGTGTAACTTTGCAATCTGGTTCCTGTATTGTGCTCCTCGCAGGATTTAAGGGAACATATCAGGGATTGACGGCGACAGTATTGAAGCAAGGATCGAACCAGGCCATTCGCTTCTTTGTAATGACCTCCCTGAGAAACTGGTACAAAGGTGTGTATTTCACTTCAGCTGTCACTGTTGGTGATTTCAGAGAGGTTGGTGATTTTCAGGTTGTAATGATTTCGTTTGATTTGACACCAGGTGACAACCCAAACAAACCCATAAATCCTCTGGTGACTGGAATTTTCGGCGCATTAGCCGGTGCTGCTAGCGTGTTTGGAAACACACCACTTGATGTTATTAAGACTCGAATGCAGGTGAGAATATAAATAATGAAGTATATTAGTTTAGGTTCATTATTCGTATTTATTATGTGATACAGTGAAAGAAATTATATCTGCAGTCTTTAAAGCCGTCCTTGAAGATTGATGGTTATGAACTCAAAATACATTAAAGAGTTGATCTGATGCTTTTTCCAATTTTTTGACCCATGAATGTTGTTAGAGTGTTGAATAGCCATGTTAGCTGATTGTCAAAGTGTTAAATAATGGGGTTAGTGCATGTTCATTTTTTCCCTCAGGGCTGTTTGAACTGCCCGTAAACACAAGGCATCAGGAGTACTGTCATCTCATGCGATGTCCTTTTGTCCATAGTTGCAATCCCTGCATTAACTCTTGCACCATCACCGATCATCACTTCATCTAGTGTAACTAGACAAGCCGGACAAGTGTCAGTGCGGTCCGATATCCAATATGGCCGCTACAGCTGGCTTCTTTACATTTCATTCACTAACTTAAAAACTCTATAACCGATCATCTCCATTTTTGGTGTGGATATTGGGAATGTGTAACTACAAAAGCCTATTGATTTACCTCACAGTCCTATCTTGATCATGGTGCGAGATTCAATACGGCCAACGCGACTGACATTGGAATTTACATTCCACGCATTAGGCCAAAAACCCCATCACTGATCATCACTATTTTTATTTGGATGTTGGGACTGTATAACTACACAAGCCTATTGATTTACCTCACGGTCCTATATCAAATATTGCCGCCACAGCTCCCATCTTGAATTTGCATCTATCAAATGTATTTTTAAAATATTTTTTAAGATTTAATTTAATCTTTTAATAAAAGAATAAGGTTTTATTCCTCTTACACCACAGACGTTTGTAACCCAAACTATTATTTATTTATTACACAACGACAACCATGATCTCCTCACAGCAAGTAAGTCCTGGGATCAAGTCCGGGATTGGTGAGGGCGTTTCTGTGTGGAGTTTGCATGTTCTCCCTGTGGTACTCCGATTTCCTTCCACAGTCCAAAAGCATGCACATTAAGCTAGTAGGCTGTTTTAAGTTGTGCCTAGCTGTGAGTGTGAATGGTTGTAAGTGTGTGTTTCCCTGTGATGGTCTGGTGAGCCAGTGTTGGCTAAGATAGGCTCCAGTTTCCCACGACCCTATCATAGGATTAAGTAGTTTGGCAAATGTGTGAGTGAGTGCTTAGGTAAGACATTTACATTTACATTAATGGCATTTTGTCAGATGACCTTCTTCAGATTGACTTACACTTTTTATCCCATTTATACATTGATCAGTTAAGGTGTAAGGGCCTTGCTCAAGGGCCCAACAGTGAAAGCTTGGAGGCACTGAACCCCAAACTTGTAATCAGTAACCCAGAGCCTAAACCACTGAGCATTTAGCACAGCCCTTCAGAGCTGTTCTTATGTTTTGTATCTATTTTTTAATATTTAACCTTTTAAAACAGGAATAGAAGAAAACTGATGCATGGTTTGATGTTGGTGTCTCTTTTTTCTACAGGGCCTGGAGGCGCACAAATATAAGAGCACTTTGGACTGTGCTTTGAAGATTATGAAACATGAAGGACCAGCAGCGTAAGTGAACATGTCCATGAGTAAACAGATGGAGCAGTTATACATTAGCATGCATGTTTGATTGTTGAGTTAATGTCATTTTTGTGTTGTAGGTTTTACAAAGGGACTGTTCCCCGACTGGGGCGCGTGTGCTTGGACGTGGCTATCGTGTTCATAATCTATGAAGAGGTAGTGAAAGCGCTTAACATCGTGTGGAAGACAGATTAATACTGAGAGCGCAGAAAAGGCAGCTAACAGAACACGGCCAGACCTTCACAGCTTCGCAGTGTCACGGGGGAAATGAGACACGATGTTAACGGTGCAAAACATCACGCGAGTTGTGAACGTATTTAATATCCATTATGTAATTATGACCGAGAAAAAGAATATTTCCCCAAAAATGTGATAAAAAAAACCTTGAGAAATTAGATGACAAGGAAAAAAAACAGTGATTACTTCAAGGTATGGTTTCAGGTGTGGAGATAAATTATATTTATAATGTGTAGGGTTGAAAAAATGCTTTTTTTTTGTGTTATAGTTTTATTTGTAGTGTTTTAACATTTTAAAAAGTTTCAGTTTCTTACTGAAAATTTATGCATCACATTATTTTGTGATTATTTTTAGTTTCTGATCAGTTGGTGTTATCTCATGTCACTAAATATATGCAGTGATGAGAACAACATAATTTTTTTCATTACACAGAAGTAGTGTGTTACAGCCATGAAAAAAACATTAGGTTAGGAAGTTTAATCTTAAACTGAATAAATCAATATATTAATGATAATCATAATAATAATAATAATAATAATACAGTAATTATGAATTAATGTTAATGCTAAAATGTTTCCCATCACAGCAAAGTGGGTAATAAGTCAGAAATTATTAAATACTTTGTTTTGTGATTTTCTTCAAAGTTGCTTAAAAGGCAAAACATTCCTGGCAGGTTTTGGTTAGTTACTCTAAAATTAACAACATCTGTTAGGTATTCAGAAATTTGGTATCATTTTAAAGCTCAGAATATCAATTACAGAATGGTACAATAACTTAAAATAAATAGTTTCCCACTTAGTACTCACTTTGCTGTAATGGGTCACAAATGTAGTCCTAATGCATTATTACAATTGTAAAATTAATGTCTGGTTTTATTTCAGCACTATAGGGGGGTTGGGCAGGGTGGGAGGGACTGGGGGTAATTAAAATGAATATTCCGTCAATGGTGTAGAATTGGGGCGAAATTTGTCCCTGAAAAAGTTCCAAGTGTTCTCCAACTGTTCCTCGACTGTTCTCAGACTGTTCTCTAACTGTTCTGTTTTCCAACTGTTCATTAACTATTAAGCTTGTGAGTGTGTGGGGACAGTTGGAGGATTTTTTAACGCAATTGTCCTGTGCTTATTTTGAACAAATTTCGGACTGAATTTTTTGAGTCAGCGAACCACAGGGAACATTCAGAGAACATGAGGAGTACTTAAGAATAGTTAGAGAATTTGCCGACATTTGCAGTTTAGAGAGATAAATACCCCTCAAGCAGGAAGAAGTGTTTCTGTGGTGTTTTTCTGTAAGCTGGGTGATTTGTCCCCCCCTTTCTTTAGACTAAGCTTTTAAGATGTGATTCCTGAAGTGTTTGCTTATTTATTTCTTTATTTGAAGTACTGACACGTTCCAAAGACACACAGACCACTGAACCATCCTGACACCACCAAAGCCTTTATCTCCCTGAGACACACATTCCTCAGTATCTCCAGTAAATACATGCACTTTCAAAACCTTCATGGATTTGGTACTAATTTATGAGAAGTAAGGGATTTACTTTAAGTGCCTGACCAGTATTTACTAGTGCTCGTGATCAGCATGTAGCTTTTCTCATAAACTTTTGCCAGGAACACTGATCCTGATTTTTCCATTCCTTTTTTATTTATGTATTTTTTAACTGTTGTCAGTGCCCAGAACAAGAGTTTAATTGTAACCTAGAGGACTCTCCGTAGTGCCGCTCGCAGATGTAGGGTCATGTTGGGGTCATGACATTAGATTTGTGTACACTGCAGAATATATTTTAGTATTGAATGATTATTGATAACAAGAATGATACCATTCCTAAAGCTGCCCCAGAATCGTTTGGTTTGAAAAGCTGGATCTGAAATTGCCTTAAATTGTTCCTTTTTGAGTGCCATCATCAGATTGATCACTTTTCCTACCTCAAGAAATTCCCCCAAATTCCACAGTGTCAAGAGGGGAACCTTTGGTGTAAAGAAATTGTCTGTCTCAATGTCTCCCCTCCTTAGATCACATATCTAATACACTATTTACATTGTTTGTGGATTAAATGTAGTAGTAATAATAATAATAATAAAAAGAAAGAAATGCCATCTTTGTGTCATGACGCAAAAGCAAATGCAGAAACGTAGATGTCTGTGCTAGGTAATGTTATGTATGTGTGTGTATGTGATGTGGGAGCATAACACTGTGTTTAGACTGTGTGTTAAAAATATTTGTGCCTAATTAATATATAGTTGTCTGCTGTATTAAAATGTTAATACCTTGAAATGGATGTATTGAATGCTGGTGTTTCATTCTGGTCGGTTCTGTTGGTCCATCTGTAGTGTTTCTGTCCATGATCCATTCTTATTTGGCCGTGTATAGGACAGCAGAACCGGTAATGGTGCCGTAATACTAGGTGTCTTACTTATGAGATGAAATACTGATAGACTTTACTAAATTATATTTGCAGCTCAGCCAAGCCTGAAAACATTTTATTGAAACATTTATTTTTTTTAATTCATCTTACAATGTGCCTTTAAATTATGTTCTTAATTCTCAATAAATCTTGGTGGCTGGACATGAACTTGTGAGTTTTTCGCAGGAAGTAAACTTTGCATTTCCTCCCTGTGCTTGTGTGCTCTGCCTTCACTGTGATGGGCTCCAGGCTCCCTGCAACCCAAATAAAGGATAAAGTGGTTTGTAAAAAATGAAGAGAGTCTTTTAACAACCAGGTGAAGTTCTGTAGATAATGCCAACAGGAGTTTGCATGTTCTGTCTGTGCTTGTGTGGGTTTCCTCTGGGTACTCCAGTTTTCTCTTGACCATCCAAAGACTTGCATGTTAGGTTAATTGGCTGTTCCAAATTGCCACTAGGTGTGAGTATGTATGGTTTTGTGTGTGTGTGTGTGCGCGTGTGTTGATGCTGTAATGGACTGGAAAAATAAAGGAAAATATTTTAATTTGAGTCTGCAAAGCAACAAAATATAAGTATCTTGTATATATACATTAATATATTTAGATTTCTATCTCTCTGTATGTATGTATATATCTATATATTTAAAATGCTCTTTTGTGGCTTATTTAGCAGTGTTGTCTCAGAGAATCTGTTGTTCAGCACAAACATCCATTCATACTTTCATTCACACCTTGGGGCAATTTGGAATGGCCAGTTAGCCCAGTATATATGACTATGGACTGTGGGAGGAAACATACAAATTCCACAGTGAAATGTCTTCACTGCCTGCAGATCTCGAACCCAGGACTTTGCTGATGTGGGAAATGGAAAACAATTGCACATGCCACACTATATGTTTAAATATATTGATATTGATAGTCTTCGAGCCTTAGTATGCATTGTTCAAGGTCTGAAAATATAAAATCTTTTTTTTTCTTCTTATTTTTGACCAATTGTTATCAGTATCTACCAAACTGCTTAAACCCACTAGGGTCAGCTGACTCTGGGTAAAGGCGGGGTACACCCTCAGTAGTTCACCATGGCCAGCCACTCACACTCAAACATTCTCTCACACTCACACCAGGAGACAATTTGGAACAGCCAATAAATCTAATGTTAAGATGTCAGCATTGGGTTCATTGGCTGTTCCAAATTTTTCTCCTGGTGTGAGTGTGAGAGAATGGTTGTGTATTTGTTGCTCTGCTATGATCTGGCAAGATGTTCAGGATGTACGCTGCCTTCACCCAGAGTCGGCTGCGATAGGCTCCATCCTTCCTGTGACCCTAGGAGGATTAGGCAGTCTGCCAAATGAAGTGCGTAAGAAAGAGTGAGTGAGTAACATGACTGGTTATTTCTACAGTTATGCAAGTAATGAATGAACAGAGGAAGTATTTTTTTAAATCGCGTTTTTTCCCGGCGCGTTCCCGTGTTTTGGACTCTCTAGCTTTCCGTACTGGTTGTCGCTGTCATCACTGCTAGAGAGATGCCACAACATTAATATTTTCTCTATTTAAAAAAGCAGCGATGGCCACTAAAGGGGGATCAAGGGGGTTTTATTTTAACACCGTGTTGTCTTTAGCCCGGTCCTTGGCTGCTCATCGCCCGGCTCCGTTTGATAAGGTAATATTAGGACATAAACATTTTAAAGAGGTCATACAGGCTAACTTGCTAGCATGCTAACTGACTCCACTTCCTCGAACTAGCCGCCAGCGTCAAAATAAAATGTTGTTAAACCTGAAACGGGTGCATTTACTTTCTACAGAGTTCTTTATTACTGATGTTTAGATTAGCTTATTTCTTGTTATCGAATAATTATTCATTTAAGCACGGAAAACAAAGGTGAAATATCAAACAAACGCCATGATCACATACAGTCTGGGTTTAAAATAGAAAAAGGCTTTAGCACGAATGAACAGTCTGGTATCAGACAGTAATTCAGGAATGTAAACATCTATTTTGACAACCTTTATTGGTGTTTAAACATTTTTGATCGTGTACATTTTCCACCAATTTCATTTCCATGACATATAATGCATATAAATGCACAGAGCTTCAAGATATACACGTGAATATAGCAGCATATTTACACAGTGTGCTTTTTTTACACAGTCTATTTTCCATACAGGGTTGAATCAGTACATTCTGGGCCACTGAACGAGAACCTAACCAGGGTTCTCCTCTGCCCTCTGCAATACCTGGAGATCTAAACTCCCTCCCTCCATCCATCCATTCATTCATTCATTTGCCAAACCACTTAACCCTAAGGTTGCGGTGAACCTATCTCAGCTGGCTCTGGGTGAAGGGAGGGTACACCCTGAACAGCTCGCCATGGCCAAACTTTAAGCAGGGGGAGAACATGTAAACTCAACTCAGAAACGCCCTCACCAAGACCAGGACCTTCTAGCTGTGAGGTGGATGTGCGAACCTTTGTACAATCACGCACACGAAAAATTAAACGAATGCTTTACGTCACACCACCTGAGCATCTGAGAATCCTTTGTAATATGACAGCAGGGAATTTTCTCTTTTGCCAGCTGGGTCATATTTTAACAGTTTCATTTAAAGTTATGGCAACTGTAAGACGCCCCTGTCCAGGCCAGGGTACATTTATCACATTTTTACACCTGTGCAGTTGAGGGTCAAGGGTCTTGCTCAAGGGCCCAACACTGACAGATTGGTGATACTGGGGCTTGAACCCCCGACCATTTGATCATTAACCCAGAACGGAAGTGCTATCTAGCTTCTTCCTCATACATGATCTCATAAGCACCCTTAAATGGTTCGTGCCACAGTGATTGACAGTGGAGGCAGAGTATGCTGTCCATCATCCCCAGAAATCACAGTCATAATCACTGTAGATTTAACAAATGCCGAATGCTTATCCAGCTTTATTTCTGGATGCATGATGGTGTGGTGGTTAACACATCCACATCATACAAGAAGCTCCTGGGCTCAGGGAGGACATTTCTGTGTGGAGTTTGCATGTTCTCCATGTGCTTGAGTGGGATTTTGCCGGTACTCTTTTTCCCACCAAACCAAAGACATGCACATTAAGTTAATCGGCTGTTTAGTTGCAATGGACTGGTGAGCTGTTTAGGGTGTACCTTGTCTTTGCCCAGTGTTGGCTGAGATAGGCTCCAGCCTCTCTGTGACACTAGTAGTATTAAGCGGATGATGTATCAATGAATGAATGAATAGATGTTCACTTGTTGTGCTCCATTTAGGGCCTTACTGACCGCTTGTTGGTTACAAATTCGGATCGACACCCCCTTACCATTTCTTGATTTATTTCATATTTATTGACTATTCATTGACCCGTGTTTAATGTATTTTGTCATGTTTAACAGCCTAAACTTTTCCTTCAAATCTGTATTTGTCAAGGGTCCTCTACTGAGCACAGCCCCCATGGTCATACCCATTGGAGATGTTCCTGTATACACCGTATTAATAAGGATGTTGAAGATTATTCATTCATTCATTCATTTTCTGAACCGCTTATTCAAATTCAAATTCAATGTGTATGTGTTGTATACACAGTACAATATTCAGTGAAATGCTTAGTACGACTGTCCAAGTGTATTCCTAATTAGAGTCGTGGGGAGGCTGGTGCCCATCTCAGCCATTTCTGGGCGAGGGCGGGGTACACCCTGGACAGCTCGCCAGGCTATCGCAGGGCCATCAGTCACGCAACCATTCGCACTCACACTCACACTTGGGGGTAATTTGGAACAGCCAATTAGCCTACTGTGCATGTTTTTGGACTGTGGGAGGAAACCGGAGTACCCGGAGGAA
>JBCNYG010000008.1:12737739-12752802 GCA_039654305.1 Porochilus rendahli | reverse complement strand
GCTGGCGCCCATCTCAGCCGACTCTGGGCGAGGGCGGGGTACACCCTGGACAGCTCGCCAGGCCATCGCAGGGCGGCGTGGTTATTTATTTATTTATTTATTGGAGGCATGTTATTTTTGTAATGCCATGCATAGAGATGATCTCTGTCATGTCTCTCAGTGTGCTGTCTCTCTACTATCCAGGGGTTCCCATACATGTACTGGCTATATCTTTCCCCTTTAGGTTTTTATTCACATTTCTTGAACCGATCCCATTTTAAATTAAATAGCTATTAAATAACAGTTAAAATATAACATTTAATGCAATTGAAAGTGTCACTTTAAAAAGCTTAAAAACTCAAAGAGGTATTCATTTTAAAAAGTTGCAGTACAAGATGGGCTGTTTCACAGTTGGAGTATACTTTTTGGGTTTTGGGCTCAAAAATAAAACTCCTAGTTTTTGTGGTTTCTTGTTACCAGTCAACACCTTAAGAGACTAGAATAGTTTGTGTAAGGTGTCAAAGCTATAGGTCTAATTCCACTGGGTGAAAGTATAACAGGTACAGAGTCTCTATAATAAGTACATCTGCTTGTACAATTAGTACATCTAATTATAAAGAAATCACAGCATTAAGAATAAAAGCTCACTAAACACATTGTCTGAGCAGGTTTCATGCAACACTAGTTGTATATATTATTAACTGCAGTAATGACAGCATCAGTGACAAGATAAAGAAAATATTTCACATCCAATCCAATTATATTTTTCAGCAAGCCATACAGTATTATGCTGCTTTAGAAAAAGCAATTAATATTTGATAAAAAGCACTTCTGTCCTCCACCTACTTTGCGGAGAAGACATTTTTGATGTCAAAGGATCCCAACAAAGCCCCTTAGATTATAAATAGAGCTTACAAGTAGCAGAACATCTTTCTAGATTGTATGAAAATATCCCTCCAAAAGAAAAAAATTAGTTAGTAATCAGGAGGCAATTCAGAATTTAATCAGGTAAAAGCTACTACTTTTATCACAGTGGAGAGAATTATATTCAGTTCTTGGTAAAATTTGAGCAATATTTTCCTCTGATAACACTATTTATCAGAATAGAGATAAGATTTCACAAATGCAGCTGGGACTACTCTTCGTCTATACAACAATAAACAAGAGACAGTCATAAAGTATGCAAGTGCCTATTTAAAGGGGTCCCTTGTACAATTTAAAAAAAACAACCCTGACCATGAAACAGTTTGGGTAAGAAACTTGATCATGTCCATTTGTTTGGTTGTTTTTCCTGGTGCTGAAGTTGAATTGTTTATGGAGTTTCCACCGAGCATGGATTTGCTCGCATATTCTTTTATGTCTGTTCTGCCACTTTTTGATTTTAAATCATTTCCTCATTCCATGTTCTCCTAACATCCATGTTTTTCAAAATATTTAACTCTTTCAACTCTTCATCAATCCAAAAATAAATGGCTCTAGACATTACCCCTCGCTCTGTTTATGTTGTATCTTTTGTGAGTCCGTCGAAAGCCATAAGAAAAGCTCTTGGTAGCTTGGTACGTCATGAAGTGATATTTATTTGAATGATGCTTTGTAACTTAATTAAAACAATTACTTAAGTTTAATATGGTTAAAAAGAAGAAGAAGAGAAATAGTAGCGATTTCACAACAAAGAGTGCTCTTTCATGGTCGAAGATTTTGTTCATAGCTAAGAAAAATTCCCAGATAAAATATAAGTGAATGTCAGAAGAGTGTGAAAGAGAGATCTTGTGGTTGATGAATGAGACCCAATGTTTGTTTAGTTTAGAACTGAATTTTTTTTTTAACTAAAAAGATTCATATTAAAGTTTGTATCATTTTGAAGTGTATTAGTTTTTTTTTTAAACAGTATTTGGTAATTTATATCAATTTATATAATTTCAGTTTCTTTTTCGAGATAAAAAAACAAAGCTGATTTCATGCCCCTTTGTGTTGCACTATCATTGTAATTTTGTATTGGTGTTTCTACATTTGCAGTTTTATTCAAAACCTGACGCTAGTTACTGATGACCCAGACCGCGAATACCCCAACCAAGATGTAATCTGGAAGAAATTTGAACAAGCATTCATGGTGGCTTTCGGACTGGTTACGTATGCGCCTGTCTTTAAGGACTATCTTTACGAAGGTCTTAGGCAGTTCTATATGGACAATGTCATGTACGTGGAAATCCGAGCTCTGCTGCAGCAGGTATGTGTTTATTTTCCCCTCTCAGGTATGTCATAAAGAAACATTAATGAAACTATTTATTTTTGTTATAATTTAGACATATGAGCTGGATGGCAGTAAGAACAGCAGGGAGTGGAGCTTGAGGGCATGTCAGGAGGTGATCCAACGCTTCAGGACTCAGTATCCAGACTTCTTGGGAGCCAGAATCATTTTCACTGTCCACAGGTCTGTAATATAGCATGTGTTTATTATGGGTATGACATGATAAAAATTGGATGTGTGTGTGTGTTTATATTAGAGGTGTGAATTTGACACAAGCGGTACAGTTGGTTGAAGAGGCCATGAAGTTGCAGGCGAACTTTCCAGACATCATGGCAGGCTTTGACTTTGTAAGTACAACCCTAAATACAATAACAGAACTCTTGTGCTGTGAAGGTCATGCAATTTGGTGTCTCCTTCGTAATTTAGTCATGACCAATGAGACGCCTTTTTGCATCACATGACAGATCCTAAACAGGGAGGGTGGAGCTAACTGCATCTTAGTTGCTTGTTTATGCAGTGTCAGGAGAAGTATAACATGCCTGAAGGAAAGTGCTATCCCCTCACCTCCTCACACATGAATGAGTTAGTTAGACAACCCTGATTAGCCTGTGCTGTAATTGACAGAACTGCTACGTCTGCTACGTATTTCTCTCTCTGAGCAGCTGTCTTGTATGGGGTGAAAAACGTATGTGTAATTGAAATAGAAACGAGTGAAGCTGGGATGAGTGAGTCAGTATGCTGTGCACTGCTCTGTAATGAATTTAATTACTAAATTAAAAAACAAGAAAAGAAAATCAACACGTGGAGGTCATTTTTGGTTTTGTGTTGGGCAGTTAACCAAAAAATCAGTGTATGAGGAAACACCACATAACTTTTTTTGTATTATATATATATTTTTGCTCTTCTTAAATTATTATTTTAGGTGGGTCATGAAGACAGTGGAAATCCTCTGTGGTATTTTAAAGAGGCTTTGGAACTGCCGGAAGAGCACGGCATCCATCTACCCTACTTCTTCCACGCAGGAGAGACTGGTACACACATCATACATTTAAATACTGTATATTTCTGTAGATCTTGATGAGTATACCTGATTTTCTCCTGTAATTTGGTAAAAAGTATGTGTTCCACTTCATGTGTAGATTTAGAGGGCACTTCAGTGGATCAGAATATGATGGATGCTCTGCTCTTCAACACATCTCGGATTGGACACGGCTTTGCGATGGCACGCCACCCTGTGGTGAAAGAGCTTGCTAGGAAGATGGATGTACCAGTAGAGGTCTGTCCCATCTCTAACCAGGTAGCTTTTTATCCTTGATTAGATAACTATGAACAGTTATACCTGAAAGTCATGGCAGTGTCTCAAATGCATGAGATAATCATGACCATTTTAAACCATTAAAGGTTTGAAGGTGGAACACTTGTAACATAATTCTTCTCCAAATTCTCCATTATTTAAAGTAATATAAAAATTTAGTTAGAGGTACATAGGTTCACAGTGGAGGTGGGCATGTTACAGACCGTTACTAAATCTTTCACCTGTAGAGCTATAGTAAGTAAATGTTTGCTTAGATGGTCATTTATTTGCTTTAAATGATAGTGGAGATTATGAGCAGAGCCCCATAGGGATGGAACATGTCAGTCTAACTCAGGTAGGCAGACAAACCTTTGCCGAGCAAAACTACACAAAACATTAATGGGAACATGTAACATACACTTATTAAACGGATAATTAAACAAGACAGGTAATACAAATGAAAGCAGAAATAAGATGGTAAAAAGAAAACCCAGTGTTAACGTTTCCTGCTTTCGCTCCACGCTGTAGTTTGTAATTTTGTAAAGCTGCATGTACAGTACTACAGATGTATTAACAAATTTAATACTAAAATTGGAATGTATTATTTACATTGTATTAGACTGCTGAATGTTGATGTCACACTGATTTCTTGCAGTATTGTTTATTAAAAAGAATATGAAAACATTTTTTAAGGATAAGCATCTGCATATGGTTTAAAACTATTACAAACAAAGGTCAGATAACAAAGTCCTCTGTTCTGATTGAATTTGTTCAAAAGTATACTGAGACATATAGTACCTTGTATGTACATTACAGTACTCCTTGGCTTTTAACCAATTTTGTTACATTACAACCTCAATGTTTTTTTAATCTGAATTTTATGTGATGGATCTGCACAAAATAGTCTTAGTTGGTGAAGTGAAAAGAGAAATTTTAAAAGGAATTAAAAAAAAATTTAAATCTGAAAATTGGCATGTGTGTATGTTTTCACCCCCTTTGCTATGTAGGGCCTCAAAAGTTCTGGTGCAACCAATTACAACCAGAAGTCACATAATTAGTGAAATGAAGTCCACCTGTATGCAATCTAAGTGTCAAATGACCGGTCAGTATAAACACACCTTTTGTGAAAGGCCCCAGAGTCTACAACACCACTGAACAAGAGCCATCATAGCATGAAGAACAAGGAGCTGTTCAAAAAAGTCAGGGACAAAGTTGTTCAAGTACAAGTCAGAGTTAGGTTATAAAAACAATATCCAAATCTTTGATGATCCCCAGAGCACCAGCAAATCTTCAAATTAATCAGAGAGGCAGCACAGAGACCAAAGGTAACCCTGAGTTCCACAGCAGAGTCTGGTGTATCTGTGTATGGGAACACAATAAGCTGTACACTCTATAGAGCTGGGCTTAATGGAAGAGTGGCCAGAAAAAAAGCCATTACATAGTGTTTAAAATAAGAAGGCATGTGGGCAACTCCCCAAATGTATGGAGGTTGGTGCTCTGGTCAGGTGAGACTAAAATTTAACTTTTCAGCCACCAAGGAAAACACTATGTGTGGCACAAACCCAACACATCTCATCACCCCAAGATCACCAACCCCACAGAGAGACATGGTGGTCACAGCATCATGCTGTGGTGATGTTTTTCAGCAACAGGGACTGGGAAACTGATCCGAGTTGGGGGAAAGATGGATGTTGCTAAATACAGGGATATTCGAGAGCAAAACCTGTTTCAGTCTGCCTGTGATTGGAGACTGGGCCGGAGGGTCACCCTCCAGCAGGCCAATGACCTGAAGAATACTGCTAAAGAAACACTCAAGTGGTTTAAGGGGAACCATTTAAATGTGTTTGAATGGCCTAGTCAAAGCCCACACCTCAATCCAATTGAGAAGCTCTGGTAAGACTTGAAGATTGCTGTACACAAGCAGAAACTATCCAACATGAAGGAAGGAAGGAAACCATCCAACAGTTTTGCCTTGAGGAATGGGCAAAAATCCCAGTGGCAAGATGTGGCAAGCTAAAAGAGACTTATTCAAAGGGACTTGCAGCAGTGGCTCTACAAAGTATTGACTTTAGGGGGGAGAATGCTGAACTTTTCAGTTATTTTGTTCTATTTGTTGTTAGATTCACAATTTAAAAAAAAAAATCACATTTTCAAAGTTCACACCTCCAAACAATTGATTTTAATTCCAGGTTGTGAGGCAGCAAATCATGAAAAATGCCAGGGGGGTGAATACTTTTGCAAGGCACTGTATTTGATTTTTTTCAATATTTTCCCTTAGATTCGGTGACAGGAATTCATGCTCACTGCAGCTACATGGAGATTAACTATTTATTATTACTTTTAATTGTTGAATTTTGACTATATACAGTGCTGTAAGTCTCCAGGACTAGACTACATAAAAAAAACCCATTTCTTTTTCTCCCTACACATTCAGGTCCTGAAGTTGGTTGGAGACCTTCGAAACCATCCTGCGGCTGCACTCATGGCAGAGGGCCATCCTATGGTGATAAGCTCGGATGACCCTGCACTGTTTGGAGCTACCAGTCTCTCGCACGACTTCTACCAGGCTTTCATGGGCCTCGGGGGAATGAATTCTAATTTAGCTACACTGAAAGAGCTTGTAATCAACTCTCTGAGGTAAAATATGTGATAATGTACAGGTTGTTGTTAAAAAATGAAACCTATTCAGGGTGATACAAGACCCATCTGCTTCACTTCAATGAAAACATTTATTTTTGCTTGATGTACTGTATTAGATGTATATGTATGAATTAGGGAATAATACACTTGTTGGTGTGCAGAAAATGATCAACACTGTCAGTATGCAGTGTTAGAGAATCCCTTCACCCAGGTCTTTTTTATAAATTTTTTTATCTGTTTATTTTGTTCACAGGTACAGCTCCTTGTCTCCTTCTCAGAAGGAAAAAGCCATTGCTGCTTTGCTGGTGAAGTGGGACAAGTTTGTTGAGGAGGCTTTGCTGTAGAACTGCTGAAAAAACAATTTTAGGTGCACTATGGGAAAAACTTGAAACTACACTTCATTGTTTGTCCATCAGTACTGACTGCTAAAAATGGACTTTGATGCATTTGATTACATGATTATGATTACTGTGATGATTTTTTTCTTTCTTTCTTTCTTTAAATAAACCTGATGGTTAATATCAAGGCAGTGGTGGCTCGGTGGTTAAGGTGTTGGCTTACTGATCAGAATGTCAGAGGTTCAAGCCCCACTCTAATGAAGTTGTCATTGCTGCTCCCCCAGTGCAGCTAACTGGGTTATCAGAGGTTGCTGTCATTTTCGTAAGTAGTAGGCCATTGGATTGACATCAGCGTGTTTCTACGAATCGATGGCCTGACGAGCTGTCCAGGGTGCACCCCACCCTTGGCCAGAGTCGGCTGAGATTTTTTTTTTATTTGCTATACTGTATTAATCCAACAAGGGAAATTATTGCCTCTGCATTTAACCCATCCAAAGTAAGCACACACATGGGCCCCAGCCTTCCCGCAACCCTAATTAGGATTAAGCAGTTCAGAAATTGAATGAATGAATGAATTTTAGTGAAAATTTGAACTGGAGCTTAAATGTATGGCACTGTTAAGACTTCCAAGTGCATAGGTCATCCTCTGCAGTCAGTAACCTGTAGCTGCAGCTGCTGATAATGATGATGATTTATGATTATTTACAGCATTTAAAGCGAGAATAAAACACAACAGGGAACTAAAGTAAACATTTAAATAACAACAAATAATTAACAGGCAGTTAATTAATGAGTGAAAACACTCACACTCAGGGTTAGGGTGTTTGTTTGTTTTGGGAGTTTCTAAAGTTACCCAGAAGGTCAAAGAATTTCCAGAACCGCTAAACACTTTCAGTTATGAAATTACTCAAATTCTTTAATCAAGTTAGAGTAGAAAAAAGAAAAGAAAAAGATTGGTATCACATCGATATTTTTATTTAGTGTTTCTGTTGAACTGGTTTTCATTACTGGTCTGTGTGTGTACTGGTGTATCCGGGTAAGTTCAGGAGTAACTTCCAGATTAAACCGGTGCTATGGAAATTGTGTAGGTTCTCGGCAAGGTGTGATGCCATGGCAGTTTACACTGCGTCCCAACCCTGCTGGCGCCTATCTCAGCCGTCTCTGGGTGAAGGCAGGGTACACCCTGGACAGTTTGCCGCACCATTGCAGGGCCAATACTCTCACAACCATTCACACTCACTCTCACTCCTGGGGCGATTTGGAACAGCCAGTTAGCCTATTATGCATGTTTTTGGACTGTGAGAGGAAACCGGAGTACCTGGAGGAAACCCACACAAGCACAGGGAGAACATGCAAACTCCACACAGAAACGCCCGAGCTGGGAATCGATCCCAGGACCTTCCTGCTGTGAGGCGGCTGTGCTAACCACTACACCACCCGTTGAAGATTATTCAACTCCTCAATTGTTTTATGGCTGTATAGGTCCAGAAGCTACAATGCATGTGTCCGGTGGACTTCCGTGGCGTTTTCCAGCTGGACGAGAGGAGAAGAGATGCTGTGATAGCACTCGGTATCTTCCTAGTAGAGTCTGACTTGCAGGTATAAAACACTCGACAGGTTATTCATACAATTTTTATTACACGATATACATGTAAATGTTTGGATATCAGACTACTATATCCAAACGTATATATATAAGCATTTTTCTCTTTTTCCTCCTTTTTTTGTCTGTCAGCACAAAGATACCATTGTCCCGTACCTCCTGGGTTTGCTGAAAGGCCTTCCGAGGGTGCAGTGGATTGAAGAAAGCTCAGAGAGGAAAGGGAGAGGTAGACCACTCATACTTCTCCTACATGATTTTATTGGTGTTTTAAAATAAGGGATTCGACTCCAATGTTCTTGTAACATTGTTATCATTCCTGCAGAAACTCTTCCTGTAGCTGAAAACTTCTGCTTTTGCTTGGTAACTATGCTGTCTGACGTTGCTGAGAGGGATGAAACCTTACGAATCCAGGTAGTGTATTAAATATCTAGCTTTTATACACAACAGTAATAATAAGAAGGAAAATTTATCTGGAATTGACTGCACTCCCATCAACAAGGTGCACGACTATCAATCTGGAGAGCTCGAGTTTAAATACAAGTTGATGCCGCAGCCATTTGTGGCCGGTAATCCATGGGAGCTAAAGGGGCAAGCTCTCATGCGAGGGAGTGAAGTTGTACGTTCGCCTCACAGTCATTCAAAGTGATCATTCATGGGCTTCTTTGAGGCAGATAGCGGTTTCTTTATGAGTGTGATTCACTGTTATGTATCGCTGGCCTGCATGACAACAGACAGCAATAAAATACAGATTTATTATTAATAATTGAACCCCAAAAAATAGAAGCTCATACACCACCACTCAGAATAAACAACACACAATCTAACCCAGGTCGTCAGACAAACTTAAACAGTAATGGGAACACGGAACATGAACTTGTTAAATGGATAATTAAACTAACAAGACAGGTGACACAAATGAAGGTGGAAAGAAAGCTCTGTGTTTACTTTTATTTCTTTTACTCCAGACCCTATTATTATTGATAATTAAGGCATGTGGTAGTCTTGGAAAAACCTGTCACATATCACTGTGAATTCTGGCAAACAAAATATCATCTACAAGTTCAGCCGCGGAGGAAATAAATAAGTCTTTTCACCTCCTCTCACTCACTGATTTCCACCTTTATTTGTATCCCCTGTCTTGTTAGTTTAATTATCCATTTAACAAGTTCATGTTATTTATGTGCTGCTGTTAATATTCGGTGTTGTTTTGCTTGGTGAAAGTTTTTCTGCCTACCTGACTTGTGTTTATTCTGTGCAAGTCTGAGTGGTGGTGTATGATTTTTTTGGGTTTCAGTCTCGTTATTAATAATGAATCTTTTTTTTAAATTAATGATGTGGCAGTCTTATTGGGTGTGCTATGGTTGCTACGGACATAGAACAGGCTTCCAAATCATGTTCCATAACTATCGTGTCCATGCTCAGGTGCCCACATACGCGGGTGCATGCCACTGTCAGTGCTGAGTACCTTGCACTTTTTTTTGAGCTCCGCTTTAAGGCAGTGCCATTGTATTTATATTATGCATGTATTATATAATATACATTCACTTTTAAAAGATGAAAGTTTTTCCCAGTCCACCCTACACCTCAGCTTAAAATTAGTAAAAGATTATAGTAAAGATTGTGTTTAAATAACTAATTTTATAAGAGTGTAATATTTTTTTACATTGAGTTATCCAGGATACAAAAATGATTGATTTCTGATTTTGTACAGATTCTAGAGGCTGTGATGGACCTCATGCAGGTCCTCCTCGAAACATGTCGCAACTCTGAGGAACAAGACAAAGGTCTGCATCTATAACTGTATCATAAACCCTTCAGTGGTGATCACTAAATGTTCTTAATAATTAGACACCAGTGGTTTAAACTTATTCATGAAAAATAAGGTGTATCTGTTTACCCAGAATACCTGTGTCGATACACCCTGCCGTGTTTGCTGGGTGTTGTGCGAGCGTCTGGGCGCTACAGCAACACAGACGAGCCGCTGCTGTCCAAGCTGTTCCCGCGGACGATGGCTCAGCCGGTGACTGCCTCTGAGGAGCCGGAGTCAGTGAGGCGGCGCTCGTTTAACGACTTCCGCTCCATCTTACCCAGCTCGTTGCTCACCGTGTGCCAGAGTGACACACTGCGCCGCAAAACCAGCAGTGTCTCCAGCATCTCCCAGCAGGTATGCTATTGCAGTACCACCCTTTACGAGAGTTGTGAATAAAATGTTACACGGACATATGTGGTTTTGCAGTGATCTATTCCTGTTATGCTAAAGCAAGTTATCAGTGCTAACATAATTCTTTTTAGCTCCTGAACCTCGGAAGGTATCAGAATGGGTTCGTCTGTCCGTCACACTTTAGTTTCCAGACATTTACTTGCTGTGCGCTGAAGCTGTGGCTTTCAAACGTGTGTGTGAAAACCAGTGTGCCCGGGGAGCCAAACAAGCATGGGGGGGACATGCAAACTCAACATAAAAACCCGCCCTTACCGAGCCTGAGACTCAAACCCAAGACCTTGCTGTGAGGCGGACATGCAAACCTCTAATCCCCATCCCCTCAACCCCCTTATTTGATAAATCTCAAAAATGTTTCCAGAGCACTTTCTGCAGTGTCTCCTTCCAAAATTACTCCGTAAACATTCCTTTTTTACTGAACCGTTTAATCCTAATTAGGGTCGCGGGAAGGCTGGCACCCATCACAGCTGGCTCTGGGCGAGGGCAGAGTACACAACTCGCCAGGCCATCGCAGGGCAGAAACACGCTAACGGTAATCCAAAGACCCACTCTTTGCGAATGACAGCAATGCTTCTTTTACATGCCTCTTAACACATACAATGAGAGACATGGCCGGCCTTTGATGACCCAGTTAGCTGCACTGGAGGGACAGCACTGACAACCTGGTGATGGTGGGGATTGAACCCCCGACCTTTGGATCAGTAAACCAGGAGGAGTGCATTAGTATAACCTGTGATTTACATTAAAACAGACACTACTGCTGGAAATGGTGATGCGTGTTAATCATGATTATAACCTGCATGTTTTATAACAGGCAAGTCCCGAGCGTACCGGGTTACCTCCCGGTTCTCCTGCTGACCCTTCTGCTCCTTACTTTGAAGGTAACATTTCAGCATCACAGTTCACTTTCTGTAAAAAAAAAAAAATAAATAAAATAAAAAGCCTCTTTGAATTCAATTATTTTAAATTATTATTGAAATTATAATCAGCTAGATCAGTGTTTTACATTGAAAAAATCTTGTGACACACCACAAACCAAAACTTTTACAAAATGACACACTGTAGCTTAATACAGTGTACATGAAACAGTACAGTTTCTCAATTTATTTATTCTCAATCAGTGTGAAACCTGGGCCTGTTTACATGAACACAAAGTTGATATCCTGGCAGGAATTGAAGAAATCACACACAAAGCTCGCAAATTTCCTACTGATGTGTATCTTTTCCAAAGTAACACTTTCGATGTCTGCAGACATGTCATTAATACGTCTAGCAATTGTGTTATCTGAGAGAGGGACTTTAGCAATCTCTTAAACTGCGTCAGGGCCGAGCATCTCGTTTACAGTGGCTTTCCTTTAGATGGTCTCTGACACAGTGTGGGACTTTTTTGTTTTAGCTACGAGTTCAGCAACTATGTAGCTAGCTTTGAGTGCCTATTTTGAAGCAATAAGTGTTTCCTTTGGAGATGATTAAGCTTACTCAGCACCATGGCATGTTGTCGCATCCCCGCTGAAAGTAAATCTGAATGAAAGATAGCTTTCGCTGTATTGCCTCGAGATCACTGTCTTTGCTTTCTTTTGACCACCACTCACACTAGGGCCTTAATCTGGGTCAGAATTTTGTCCAGGGCCCAGTTCTGAATTAGAATTTTTACTTTTTAAAATCTTCTCCGTCACTGTCACCGGGATTTGTTGCATGCATCATTAATTCGCTTGTCTCTAAGAATAAACAAGGCAATTAACCTACCTACTGCCACCCACTGTCATTGACGAGTATCACATTACTCTGCCAGTCACTACATCAGTCACTTGACAATTGCCAGTGGGAATTGTATAATAGTGTGCCGTGGCACAATGGTTGAAAATCACTAGATCACGTTATCTTTATTCACCATGGACTCTTGAATATTCTTTGTGTCTGTATCTGTATACCACTGAGATAAAAATGTCTTGTGTAATAACACTCTTGGATATAGCGGGATGTAAGGATGATTAAGGTGGTGGAAAATAAGCCAGTGAATTATTTATATGTGGTTTAGTATGTTAGCAAGTAGAGCTGTTAGCTTCTTGACAATTTAGGCAAAAACAAAGTTTATATACACCTAGGCTAAAGATATTCAAACCTTAAAGTGAACCTGTGGTGAATTTGTATTACTAGCTCTTTAAAACAGTCACATATGACATCAGCAGTTCTGTCAAGCAATGTCAGCCTTTGCTTCTTGCCAAGTACTTGCGAGTGCTGCTACACTACTATTACCACTTTCTGCCTGCGTCATTGACTGTTCCAGCCCTGGCAGTGATGCAAACTAGTTGTTTTTTCCTATTGGCTGGACTGCATGGAGCAGACACCAGTCTAAGATAATGCATTATTTGTCATTATCTGCATAAGATACATAATTAGTCAAATATCTGTATAAGTATTTGGGAACAGCTCTATACCATTTACCCTGTGTAAGAGATAATGTGCTGACATTTTCTTTAAATTTAGTGTCTATTTATTACTCAAATATTTGTCCTATTAGAGTTGAGGGGAGGCTGAAGCCTATCTCAGCCGTTTCTGGGTGAAGATGGGTTACAAACAGTATTGAATAGTTTGCTAGTCCATTGCTTGGTTATTGTTTGATTTTCCAGCAGGACATTGACTCTAAGCATACCTCTAAAGTTGTAACATAATGGCTTGCAGATGACAAAATGAAATTATTGGAGTTGCCACTATGATGCTTGGCTCTGAGTCCCAAATGAAAAGGCTAGACTGAACTGAAAGTTTGTGATTACTCATGAAGACCCAAAAACTTGACCACGATACACCGGTTCTGTCAAGAGGAGTGTGCAAAAACTTCAGGAAGGTATCGTGAGAACCTTACGGAAGGCAACCAGCTAAGAAGCTAAAAGGCAGTTTCACCAAAACAACAGTAAATAACAGCAAATACAACCCATTGTAACTTCTCTGACACATACACGTACACAGAGAGAGAGAGAGAGAGAGAGAGAGAGAGAGATTACTAGGAGGTATGCTATTACTTTTACACTGTTCTTTCCGAGAAAGGGTCACAGGGCATATGGTTTATAATGGAGGTATGCATTAGGCCCAGGATCCCTCAGGGATCATTAGAAAGACATGAGGTTTTTCTTTTATGTGGGTGTAATCAGATGTGATGTATTATATAACTGATAGCAAGAAAAAAACATGGTCCTAAAACTCTAGCTGAGACTGCTCACACTGAACAACTCTTACAGCCAGTACTGACATTTCTACCTCTGTTTTATAGTCAAGAGGCCATAAGTTTTCCTGAGTTTCTTCTTTCTTTCACACCCAACCGTTTAAAGGCAATATCTCAAGAAAGACTTTGCCAATCTTCATCACAATGTATATACTTAAGCTAGGCTTAAGCAATACTGATCATGACCCTGAGTTGCCCCCACCATGTCACATCGTGACATCTTATGTCACATCAGAGGAAACCAGAGAGCATTGATACATACTGGAAAGCATTGGTGGATATTGTAGTGAAAACTGAAATACTTTGGGAGCGTTGAAAAATTTGGTGGGTTTGTTTTTTAAATACATCAGGGAAATAGAAAGAAAATCAGAAAAAGTTGGTACACATTGTTAGTGAGCAGTGTAATTCTGGTGTAAAAAAAATACAATACCAGAGACGCATCTGTAAACATGTATAGTAGCAACATTGGGTACATTTTGGAACAGAAATCGGCTGAATCAATGGAATAAGATTAGATTACATTGGGCAACAATTGAAGAACATCGGCACATATCGGCTGAAAATTCGGCTATAATTGGAATGACATTGGAATATTTTAAGGCCAGCCTGTCCAAATGGTTAGAGAAGCGGGTTTGCGACCAAAAAATGCTTGGTCCTGAACTTGCAGGAAAACTAGCTTCATGGCTGAAGCACCTTTGAGCATGGTACCTAACCCCCAACTGTTCTTTGGATAGGTTAAATACAGAGCCAAATTTCCTTTGCAGGATTGTCAGTATAAAAATATAAACAATACAATATAGTACAGTACAATATAAAGTATGAAAGATGAAAATGGCGATTAGTCAGTGTCATGTGAGCCTTGTGTGTGAGGGGCTTAACTCCAATATATATATTCTTTATGATGATAATAGCTACTCACTTGTTAGCCACTGATTTGTGACTTGTAGTAGCTTTTGAATCATTTTAAAATGATTTTTAACTTCGAAATGGTGGGGGTCTAATGGGGATTTGAACCTATGACCCATAAGCACAGAACTCTAACCACTACAACGCCAGTCCCTCACTTGGTAGAGTACTCCTTGAGAACTTCTTGAGATTTTGAGAAAACCCTTAACCTTAAACTAACAGCAAATATTTTTTCATTAATTCCACTCATTTCATTGTTTTTTTGTTTGTTTAAATATGAGTGCACTCTACAGGTATAATTAATGTCACTGTTAACACCCATACTGAAAGTATCCTCCTCATTAAAAAAGAAAAAGATTGATTGCACCTTGCTTTGTGCTGGGTGTGTTTGTGTTGGTTATAGCAGGATCGTACCTACCTGACGGTAGCGCTGTAGACCCCGACTACTATTTTTCCACCATCAGTTCCAGTTTCTCTGTGTCTCCACTCTTCACTGGCAGCAGCACCAGAGGCTTTGCTGTACCTTTGGACATGCTGAGGCGTCTCCTTCAGATGGTCAGTTCTCCATCTCCATAATTCTCATACAAATGGGTTTTTTACTCCGAAGTGTCGTGTAC
>JBCNYG010000008.1:12709366-12734744 GCA_039654305.1 Porochilus rendahli | reverse complement strand
GCCTGGGAACGCCTTGGGGTCCCCCCGGAAGAGCTGGAGGAAGTGTCTGGGGTGAAGGAAGTCTGGGCATCTCTGCTAAGACTGCTGCCTCCGCGATCCGGCCCCAGATAAGCGGAAGAAGAAGATGATGATGATGATATATATATGCATATTCTACGTATATGTTCTATATTCTGCCTTAAAACGAATGGCTGTTGGACATTTATTCATATCCAGTATTGTTGTAATCCATTAGACCATGTCTTATATGTTTAGACCTGCAGACGTCCTTTGTGAAGGAGGTGCACGATTTTGTGCTGGAGCAGTTCAGCAGCAGCCAGTCCGAGCTGCAGCGCATCTTGCATGACGTAGAGTCCCTGCACAGCGAGCTGAGCCCACTAAAGTTACGTTGTCAGGCCAATGCCGCTTGCGTGGACCTCATGGTGTGGGCCGTCACCGAGGAACAGGGTGAGAGCTTTGTCATCCATCTGCAATTTTGAAATGTGCGTAAACACTACCAGACGTAGTTCCTATATCCTAAAGACCCTTCTGTGGTGGACAACTTAATGACCGTCACCTGACACTGCTTCCATAAATTATAAATAAAAGTCTCCTAACAAAACAACTTTACCATGTTAATGATTATTTAGGTGCTGAGAATCTTTGCACCAAGCTGTCAGAGAAGCTGCAGTCGAAGACATCCAGTAAGGTCATCATCGCACACATGCCGCTGCTCATCTGCTGCCTGCAGGTAATTGCTGGAGACCTGAGCCAAAGTGCAATTCAACATCCTCACTAGTTTTAGTGCTTTAGGAAACACACACTGTTATATACATCAGTATACCAATATTTCCGTTATGCCAGTATGATAATTATACCAGTATTGTATGTGAGGCCCTGAATTCAATTCAATATTGTGCCCAAATTATACACTAATTATATAAAATCTCAAATATTAGTGATGAGTATCACTTGTTGAAAGGAAAGTGGATAATGTCTGAAACAGTTAAGACCGATGAGGTGGCCAATGGTGTAGCGGTTGTCTACCTCACAGCAAGAAGTTCCTGGGTTCGAATCCCAGGCTTGAGAGGGCATTGCTGTGTGGATTGCATGTTCTCCCCTTGCTTGTGTGGCTTTCCTCTGGGTACTCTGGTTTCCTCCCACAGTTCAAAGACATGCACATGAGGCTAATTAGCTGTTCCAAATTACCCGTAAGGGTGAGTGTGAATGGTTGTGTGTGTGTGTGTCGCTTTCGCCCACTGTTGGCTGAGATAAGCACCAGCCTCCCTGCAACCTTGTAGGATTAAGTGGTTTGGTGAATGAATGAATGAAACAGTTGATTCAAAATGGATGCATCTAATAAAGACAATCGATTTCCTGATGTTGTTGTTTTAGGGGCTTGGGAGACTGTGTGAGCGCTTTCCAGTGGTGGCTCACTCTGTCACCATGTCTCTGAGAGACTTCCTGGTGGTGCCGTCTCCTGTTTTGGTCAAGCTCTACAAATACCACAGCCAGTATGCCAGTGGTGAGACCCGCCATCTCTTTTGCAACTAAAGTGGCTAACAGTTTATATCATATTGTTCTGGTGACTGGAATCAAAGAATCGGATGTGTACAATTAAATCACTTCTCTTTTTTCAAAAAAAAAAAATATATCAAGGGACGGGTGAGATTAAGATCCATGTGACCAACGAGCATTCCCAGTCCACCTTCAGTGCACATGCCAGTAAGAAGAGCCAGCCGTCCATGTATGAGCAGTTACGGGACATCTCCATAGACAACATCTGCAGGTAAATGAATAATGAAAGCGGCAGATTTTCATGTAACGGTATAATTACTGTAAAGAATACACACTTTATATTTTTACACAGCTTGGTGAAAACACTACCCTTCCAGTCCCAGAGATAATTTGTTTTTGTCTAGGCTAAAAGGACAGACCAAGGTCACAAAACTTTGGTGATAATGCATATAATTTCACAACAATTGCTGCTGATAGACATGCATATAGACATAGTAGGTAACACCTATAGGAAACCTATGGATGGACTTTCAAATGAGACCATTTTCAAATGTTACCGTTCGCCTTGAGTGAACTCAAAAGGAATAACAGCAATTTTGAAAATCTTTCAAAGAAAAAAGATTTTTTTTTGGTTATTTGGTCACATTTAGTATACTATAGAACATGTCAAAAGATGAGTACATGGGTAAATAGAGCACTCAGAGTGCAAGGTATGTCCACAGAGCACAAAAGGATTATTGTAACATGGGATGGTTATAATGTAATGTCTCCCCCTGGTGGGCATTGGGTGAACATTTTCTGGGATTTTTTGGAGTTTAAGTTAATTAATTTACTAATTGATTAATTTATTGATTTTCAACATGATTCCATGCATAAATCACCTCCAGACGTTAATTGGTTGTTTCCAGGCCCAGGCCTCACCCCTCCACCAAATTTAATGAAATCAGTAGTTTTTGCTTTATCCTGCTAACAGAAAAAATCCTTTTTTTTTAAAATGCTTATTAAAAAGCCTTTAATAAATTCCTGGATGCAGATTGTTATTGGGCTCTACACCAAAATGTTTTGGGTTCTTGCCAGGCCCATACCCCATCTGTCCACCAAGTTTGGTAAAAATTGGTTTAGTAGCTTTTGCATAATCAAAAACCGCAATGCAGTGGAAGTAATTAAAATCACTACCATATAGGGATTATTTGTTACTTTATCCATGCTGCATGGCAGAGGTACCTTACACTCCAAGAGTGCTCTTCTGGTATGTAGTTTTGTTTGACATGTTCGTAATATCTCTTTTATTGGTATTTAGGTGCCTGAAAGCAGGACTGACCATGGACGCGGTCATTGTGGAGGCGTTTCTTGCCAGCCTCTCCAACCGACTTTATATCTCACAGGAAAATGACAAGTAAGTTATGTGTTCTCACAGAGTAAAATCACTTATTGTAAATAGAGTCATATGAATGTTTCTACTCCTTATTTAGGGATGCTCACCTTATTCCGGATCATACCATCCGGGCATTGGGGCACATCGCGGTGGCACTGAGGGACACGCCACGTGTAATGGAACCCATCCTGCAGATCCTGCAGCAGAAGTTCTGTCAGCCACCGTCCCAGCTCGATGTGCTGATCATTGACCAGCTGGGCTGTATGGTCATCACAGGCAATGTGGGTTTGCACATACATGTAGAAGCCTTTTATTTTATATCAAACAAAGACATATTCTTTGGAAATGGGGGATTTTTTTGCATAGAGTACATTGGGTGCTTAAGGCAAAACCTTTTACATGAGCTGAACAAGGATGTCTGAATGGGCTTTCAGTGTGGAACTGCCTGGAGTGAAGCGTCCTTAAGTTTTTGCAGTGAATTGGGACTGATGAGCACCACGTGTACTTTTTCCTTTAAAAGTCAATAATTACAGTCCAGTGCCTTGATAAGAGTATTGTCTTCCTGGATGTTTCCATATGTCATACACATGACGCTACCACCACTGTGCTTCTTTGTAAGGATTGTATTTTTCTTAGAATGATGAGCAGTGGCTTGCATTCGTGCAAATGTGATCTGTGCCATGAATTAAAAGTGTACTTTTGTCTCTTTTGACCAGTTTGCTTACAAATTCTGCGGACTTTTGCGAATAGTTCTATTTATATATTATATATTATCAGCTTTTTAAAGAATTGTGTGACTTGTTATGCCAACCTGAAACACAGAATTAATTTAGGGCAAGGTGACCCAATACTTATGCAATTTACTAACATTGCAGGCTATATTCCATGCCCAATTCCATAGTTTTTTTCCTCTGTCCATCTTCAAAGTAGTTTCAGTGGGATAACTCAAAAAAATCAAAAGAAAAAGTATCACCACAAAACTTTCACAATCTCTCAATATACTCAAAAGACAGCTTGAGTTTGATTCTTGGCTTTATCCGAATTACAAAAAAAGTGTTATTTTTGATCATTGTTTCCAGCTATGTACTTGTATAGTGCAGTGGAGGCTCAGTGGTTAAGGCTCTGGCTTACTGATCGTCTGGGGTTCAATCCCACCACGCTGCCAATGTTTGGCTCTTGAGCAAGGCCCTTAATCTGCTTGTATAATAAAAATGTGAGTCGCTCTGGATAAGAATGTCTGTTGAGTGCCATGAATGTAAATGTATAGCATGATATAAATGTAAAAGTATAGTGCAATAGCACTCCGATCTTCATCAATTTAAATAATAAAGCATATTTCAACAAATAGACTAAAGAATTCAGTAGAAATCAGTGCTAATCTCTCAACATGCACACTGTTAGTACTAATAAATACTACTGGGATATCACATATTCCATTAGTGGGTATATCAGTACAGAAGAAAAAAAAAAATAACAAAAGAGGTTGTGGCTTGTGCTAAGTAATTTGCTAATGTTAGCCAGCTGTGCATTGATTTTTTTTTTTTTCCAGGATGTAAGACTATAAAATGGCAAAAACTTCTACAGGGCATTTTATACATGTAGTAACTTGTAATGTTAGTTTGATTTAAATACCCCAAAATTCTCTTCTACTTACTAAAGCTCTAGGGGAACTTATGTACTTATTATACTTATTGTACTAATGTTTATTTGAATTTCTTTCAGCAATACATCTATCAAGAGGTCTGGAACTTATTTCAGCAAATAAGTGTGAAAGCCAGTTCGATGGTTTATTCAACCAAAGACTACAAAGATCATGGATACAGGTAATTACACGTGTCACTTACTGTGCTTTAGCAGCATGCATTATAATTTTAAAATAGTCATTCAATTCTTTAGATTGATTTCTTTTGCTTTTTTAATTTTGACGGTAGCTTAAATTTTTATGAGTTTGTGTATATAACTTGGATCACTATGTACACCAAGATTCATATATTTAAAGACAAATGTGAAATACTGAAAAAAATGATCTTTAGAGTCAACTTCATTCATGTTAACTCGGGCCCTGATGATGTCATCATTCTGAAATTCAGTTTTCAAATAACTGCCAATAAAATTATTAAAATAGAAGCTATTGGTGTCAGATTTTACACACAGTCAGATTTTGTTATAAAGTTTTGATTGAAAATAACTTTTAACCAGTGCCGTCTTCTCCTTTAAATTAATTCTTTACATAAATTTGGTATCATGACCATGACTGGCGGAAGTGCGTTGCATTAATGTATATTATTATAGGTATGTGTATAAAAATTCAATGTGTTTATGTAAACGAGCAGACGGCTGTGTGATGGATGTAAATATAATGGAGTATTATGTAAAGATTTGCCAAGTTTTATTCAGATGTTCACTAGTTAATATCCGATTTGTTAGTTTAAAATCCGTATACTGTTATCATTGTTATCTTGCCTTCTTGGAACTGACACATCTACGTACTAACCTCATAATTTCTCACTTTATGTTAGCCAGTTTTTTAAACGCCTTTTCAGACTGGCCAATGCAAACACATTATGGCAGATTTTAACTTTGTAGATGTAAATAAAAAAACATCTGGTGATGAAAGTGTACATATTTTCAATGTAACCGGAGAGAGATTGTAAGGGTATCCTTTCATTCCGTTTTATGAATAAATGTGGCCTACTTTATATACCTGTTTTGGTAATCAACTGATGATCAGATTTATACATAAATATTTTTTTCACCTTTCAACCACATTGCACTATGGGATCTGCTTCAAAATATGTTTAAACCTGAAACTGGTTGAACAGCTGTACTGGTTATCTTAAATCACTTTGGATAATCAGGAATCTTTATTATCCTGCACAGGTTACATTATCACACCGTAGAAGAAATTCAACTTGAAGCAATTCTTTAGATAATTGTTTGCCATATCATATTGTCTTCCTAGCAGATGATATTCAGACTTTTAAAGCTGTTTGGAACGTCTGTTTTTGTGTTTTGTGTGAAATTGTGTTCTTGGTAGCATTACCCTTCTAGATTTTAAAGGTAATGTTCTTTTTTTTGTTTCGTATTTGAAGGCATTGTTCCCTGGCTGTGATTAATGCTCTGGCTAACATCGCGGCTAACCTGCAGGCTGAACAGAAGGTGGATGAGTTGCTTGTAAACCTGCTAGAGCTATTTGTTCAGCTCGGACTGGAGGGCAAGCGGGCTAGTGAGAGAGCCAGTGAGAAAGGCCCGGCACTAAAGGTATCCACACCTACACTTTTCATATAGACCAGGGATGTCCAATCTTATCCGCATAGGGTCGGTGTGAATGCAGGTTTTCATTTCAGCCACGTAGGAGCCACACCTTTCACCTGTTCCAATAACTAATTAAAAAAAGACTAGAATGCACATTACTGTTTTAATTGTGAAGCCAGGTGGCAGCCATCTTGGTGAAAAACTTGTGAATTTTACAGCTGGTGGTCAAAATACCTAAGTTAGTATAACTTTATCAATATTTTCAGATATTTTTAATAAATTAAAAAAAGTAAATATAAAAATGCCAAACTAGATGAAATTTGAAAAAACAAAACAAACAAAAGTTTTAAAATAAAATGTACACTTTGGATGTAAGTATTCCATTTTCTTTGTCTTTCTTGTATACTTTTTGAGTATATTTACCATTAAAGTGGTCTCACCAAGATGGCACCAGGCTGGCTTCAGGTTTTGCCAAATGCACTCAATAGAATACACGATCCAATCACTTTCTGGAATAAAAAAATTAACTAAATGTCTGGTAAAAGAACAGAATCTGATTGTGAACTACAAGAGCAGCAAACAGCAATACATGAAAAAAGTCAGTACTTTGTGATGACCTTTGCTTTTTTTTTTTAAATGGGTATTCTCAGGTAGAATGTGTGGAGTTTTATGAGGTAATGAGCTGTAAATTTTACTGAGGATGTAACAGAACCACCCACAGCTCTACTGGAGGATTTGACCGTTGCACTCGCTTCTTATTTCTGCAGCAAATCCCAGCAGCCTTCATTCTGATTTATTTGAAAAATGACATTTTGTGTTTATATACTGCTTTATTTACTGACATACAAATATTTTCGGTCACATTTAAAGGATACCTGTGGTGAATTAGTGTTACTATCTCTTTAAAACAATCACAAATAACATCAGTAGTTCCTTTCCGGCAACATCAGTCCATGCCCCTTGTCAAAGTGCGTGCAAGTGTTACGACTCTAGGCATGTTCAGAGACATGTTGCCTTTTTCGCAGAAAACATTTTTTTTATTCCTAAACCACCTGACAACAAGAAAGACATTGGCCAAACCTTAGCTGTGTAAGCCACTTTGGATTTATCGTCATGCACGTCTCTGCCAGCAGTCTCGTCCCCAGAGTCACTAGAATGAGACCCCTCACTGTCACCACAAAAGTCTTATAAAAACCAGAACTCGAATCCAGGACCTGTTTAGAATTCCAGGATGACTAAAGGCAGAAAACAGCGTTCCATCTGCCTTTAGCTTGTATTATTGATACAGTGCTTATTATCACCAGCAGAAGCTTTGCTTCAGTTCATGGATCTGTACTTGTGCTTGCATAAGTGTGTTAATACACATAAATCAGTAAAAAGCTACATTGCTTTGGGTTTCTAGTGTTTGGAGCTGGAGTTGTTGGTTTGCAGCATGGAAAGAAAACACGAGTAAAATATATGTGCAATTTTTATGAGCTTTTGTTCTCGGAGTTGAGAACTTGTCCTTTTTGTTTTCTTTCAGGCGTCAAGCAGTGCTGGTAACTTAGGAGTGCTAATTCCAGTCATTGCAGTGGTATGATATAAATCCCTAAATTCCCTAAAACACATGTAAAATCCATTAGGTCTGTTATAACATCATGATTTTCTCTTCCTGTATTGTGCACTGTACATCAGATTAAATTTAATATTATTGTTGTTATTATTGTTATTAAAATTGACAAATACATATTGGCTTTTTGTCATTTTTAGTTAACCAGACGTCTACCACCGATAAAGGAAGCTAAACCCAGGCTACAGAAGCTTTTCAGAGACTTTTGGCTCTACTCGGTTGTCATGGGCTTCGCAGTGGAGGGCTCAGGTGAATAATATGTTTTCCAAATAGTAGGTTACAGTAGACTACAACATAAGAGATGGGGATGCAGTTTTTTTCTGCACTAATTTTCTGATGTCTTCTCCAGGTTTATGGCCAGAGGAATGGTACGAGGGTGTGTGTGAAATTGCTACCAAATCCCCTTTGCTGACATTTCCTAGTGGTGAGCCTCTGCGCTCAGAACTGCAGTATAACTCGGCTCTGAAGAATGACACCGTCACTCCAGTATGTTTACTTCAGCTCCATGATGTAGTTGAAGTTCTGTAAATGATTCTCAGTTGATGAGGTATAACTTGATCAAAAATAAATAAATGGTGCATTATTCATGTCAGTTAATACACTCTGGTGTAATCAAAAAAATATTATCTTTTTGTTTTCTTTTTCTACTTTTTATTCATTTTTATAATGTTTAGGAATTGCCTAGTTAACCAGTGATGGTTTGTAGCTTTGTAAACTGCACTACTTAGAACAATGGTTTAATAAGAAAAAAATATTTAATGTACAAGTGAAAATGTAAAATTTTTAATTATTATAATACTAATTAAATAATAATGAATTAAATTAAAATTTAAAATAAAGTCAGAATTAAACATTAAATAAACATTCATAAACTAAACTAAATTTAAATACAAGTTTAAAAATATTCAGTGGGTACTATATGAAATAATTTGTATTTATTTATAATATGTTATATTATATTATAATTATAATATTCATGAAATTGCCCTCAAGTCATTTAGTCATACTTACTTTGCTCCGCCTCCAATAGGGGTATATATCTGAAACACAATAATCATGGAAAATTCCGGAAAGTTGTGTCGTTTATTTATTTGTTTGTTTTGTAGGCCGAGTTGAACGATTTGCGAAGCACCATCATTAACTTACTGGATCCACCACCTGAAGTAGCAGCTCTTATCAATAAGCTGGACTTTGCCATGTCTACCTACCTGTTATCAGTTTACCGACTGGAATATATGAGGTACTTCAACAGTACACTAATATATAAGGAAAAAACATTTACTCTTATACCGCAGTTTATCAATCAGTTCAATTAATGAACAAAATGGAAGATTTATTGGAACGGTGGCATAGTAATTAGCTCATCCACCAAGCAGTAAGAAGATTCTGGGTCTGAGTCCTGCCAGGATTGAGTGCCAATAGTGTACCCTTGAGTTGACAAGGAACTGAAGAAGTATCTGAGTGGCCTTAGTGGAAAGAAATGGGCGAAACAAGTTACCCATTACAGCTTGCTACAAATTGCAGCTTTATGTAAAATTTATGATGTAGACATTTAATGAACACATTCTGTAGTATAAACAAAAATATAATGTTTAAATATTAATACTGCTGGATTTAATTTAAGAGGGTCTTGCGCTCACACCTACATACTGTATAATACATTTTCTCCAAATGACAGAATGTTGCGCTCTTTGGATTCTGACCGGTTCCAGGTGATGTTCCGTTATTTTGAGGATCGGGCGATCCAGAAAGACAAATCAGGTAAAACAAACACTACGTAAACGCTTGCTACTTGTCCATGTATCTAAACATTAGGGTTCAATATCGTCTTGATTGTGGTGAGTAACGTGAAATGAATTGTTTAGGTTTTGTGTTCCTTTTCTTCCTCAGGGATGATGCAGTGTGTGATTGCAGTTGGTGATAAAGTCTTTGAGGTCTTCCTTCAGATGATGGCGGATAAGGTAGGCCTTGAAATAATGTAGTTTGGATGTAAGGCTGTTTAAACCATGTTGAGTTCTCACGTGTTTGGTGCCTGTTACAGCCCAAGACTAAGGCTCATGAAGAGGAGCTGGAGCGTCATGCTCAATTCCTGTTGGTCAACTTTAATCACATTCACAAACGCATCAGGCGCGTGGCCGACAAATACCTCTCAGGCCTGGCTGAAACGTAAGCATGCACATCTACTTCTTTGGTTTTTTTTGCAAGACGTTACGATTTTCTTTGCTGTACTCATATCTGGGCGGCACGGTGGTGTAGTGGTTAGCATGTCCGCCTCACAGCAAGAAGGTTTGTGCTTTGAGTCCCAGTCTCAACAAGGGTGTTTCTGTGTGAAGTTTGCGTACTCTTCCTGTACTTGAGTGGGTTTCCTCCGGGTACTCTGGTTTCCTCCAACAGTCCATAGAAATGCACATTAGGTTAATTGGTTTTCCAAATTTTTCATAAGTGTGAATTGTATGTGTGTGTTGGCTTTGTGATGGTCTGATGAGATGTTCAGGGTGTAACACACCTTTGCCCACTGTTGGCTGAGATAGGCTTCAGCCTCACTGCAACCCTAATAGGATTTAAATGAATGGATCAATGAATGAAAGAATAACTTATCTACCAATGCAGAGTTATATTGGATTATAAAAAAGTTGTATGCTCATCTTAATACTATATCAAAGTTTTTTCTTGACTGACATTTTAATTCTAATTACAACCGAGCCAGTTCAAGTAGTTGAAAGATCCAGTAAGACTGCTTTCACACTAGTTCTTGTTTTTTACTTGCCAGTGCGTGTGATTTACATGTGATCCAAGAGTGAAACAGCCTCAGGGTGGCATAAAACACTTTTAAAAACACTGCTGTAAGGGATGGGGGTCACAGTAGAATATTTTCAGAGGGTGAAAAAACCATAAAACTAGTAACTGACGTCATGCAGTGTTAAAGGTTGAATTCCAAGGATCGGGCAAGAAAAAAGTGCCTGTAAAACATTTCTTACTAGTGGGTAGGAAGAGTGTGTGTGTGTGTGTGTGTGTGTGTGAGAGAGAGAGACTTTTTATTAACTTAAAAGAAAATGTCGAACAAGCACAGCTCATTTGAATGCTCGATTCTGATTGGTTCCGTATTCTGTATTAAATTATTCTCTTATTTCTTTATAGCAGACTGTTGCTATGGAAAACTTAATTAGCGGAAGCCATAAATATGTCACTCACTCACTCATTTGCTGAACCGCTTAATCCTATTGTGCTCTCAGCTGACACTGAGCAAAGGTGGGGTACACCCTAAACAGCTCAGCAGACCATCACAGGGCCATCACACACACACACACACACACACACACACACACACACACACACACATAGTGGCAATCTGGACCAGCCAGTTAGCCTGTCATTGTCTTTGGACTGTGTGAGGAAACCAGGGTACCTGAAGGAAACCCACACAAACATTGGGAGAAAATGCAAACTCTACACAAACGTCCTTGCCGAGCACAGGACTTGATTCCAGGACCTTCTTGCTGTGTGATGGCAGTGCGAACGACTACTCCACCATGCCACCCACATAAATATGTATTAATTATTTTTATTTCTGCAAGTAACATGAATTAACAAGATAACGTAGTTGACCATTTAAGGTGTCCTGGGTTCGAATTCCCGGTTTGGGGAGGATGTTTTGCATGTTCTCCCCTGTGCATATGTGTGTATTCTCTGTGTACTCCAGTTTCCTCCCACAGTAAAAATGCATTCACCTTAATCTAATTGGCTGTTTCAAAATGGTCTCTAGGTGTGCGTGTGAATGGTTTTGTGAGTGTGTTGGCCTGCAATGGACTGGCAATCCATCCAGGGTATACCCCGCCATCCAGCCGCTCGTTGCAACACTAGTTGTTTTGGAAAATTAATGAAAAAAACCCTTCATGGTAATATAAGGCGATGTATATAGAGGCTCTGATCCCCCATCAGGGATTATGTGGTGATAATGATTCTCTTGCTGTGTGTTATCCCTTACATAACAATGTTGCAGTAAAAGCAAACAACTCCTCATCACCAGAGTTGAACCAACATTTATTTAATTATGTTGTTACTGATCGTAAAAATCGTATCTTGAAAGATAGCTAGGCTAATCAGTTACCTCGTGTTTTCTAGGAGTGGTAAAATATTATGGTTATGAAGTATCAAGTGAGCTGCATATAAGCATAAAAAGTGCAACAGACAATGCTTTATTTTATTCTTTTATTTTTTAGCCTTTGGGGCATGCTCATGCCTAAAAGTGATGGTCAGGCAAACCTATGATTTTGCAACAAGCTCCAAATAGCAGATTCTTGTTACGTTGTTCATTTGTAGAAACAAATTATTTGTTAATTTTGTTTGGGGGAGGTTCCATGTGTTTCCTCCAAGGGACATGATTGTGTTTTTTGTTTTTTTTTCATATTGCTACTCATACAACAAGAGGAACAGCGTAACACACAGGAAAGATACCCATGATTGGCTTGTGACAGGGACGAGAACATATATAATCCCTCTGTTTCTGAGAGCGTAGTCAATTAACTCTCATTGTCTCCCTGCTATAGATGGCTGTAGCATGACCTGGGATTCGAACCTTTCATTCATTTCTAAACCACTTAATCCTCGCCAGGCCACTGGGTAGAAACACGCTGACGGCTATGCAGCCTACATGGCCGGCCTTTGATAACCCAGTTAGCTGCACTGGGGGAATAGCAGTGACATCCCACTGATAGTGGGGCCTGAACCCCCAACCTTGAGATCAGCCAACCCTACCACCAGGCCACCACTTTGCTGGGATTCGAACCTGCAATATCTAAATAGAAACAGTTTTAATTAATTATTTTATTATTATACTTTTTTTTTTACCTCTCCCAAGGAGCTTATATTTTACTCTTCCAGGATGATACAAAAACTTATCTGCGATTTATTAATTTTATAATTTTTTTATTTTTTTTTTGGAAGTGGACTGTGGGTGCTGTTATGGTTATGTACAGATTTTCATGAAATTTCTACCAGCAGTGGGGCTTTGGGCCATTAAGACCCCATTAGGTTTTGGAGATTATCCGAATTGAATTCTGGATTCAGGATTTTTTAAAAACTATTATTTAACATTGTGAAAAGATTGTGAAAAGATTTTAAGGCAGATTGCTGGGCTTGGTGAAGGTTTGCGCTCTCTGAACGCTATTGTGTAATGTTTTTAGCGACAATGTTTAATCATAACCCTCATAACTGGTAAGTGACAGTTATGAAAGTTACAGACATGTAACTGCTCTTGCATGGTTAAAATTACATTAGTAGTCTTTATATTAGTAGGATTTTTGGCAAGCAGGGAGTTTTGAAATGCTTTTTTCAAGAAAACATTAGTGCAATAATTAATAAACACAGCTCACACAGACTTTATAGCAGGGGTCTCATACTCAGTTTATTTGGGGGCCGCTGGAGGCAGAGTCTGGGTGAGGCTGGGCTGCATCAGGTTTTCACAAGAAAAGCTTTGTTTTTAAATTTTTAATTTTCTCAAATGTCTTTATTTTTATTTTTTAACACAAAATAAGATGAAAAAATAATCTAATTAAGAATTAATAAGAAACTAAATAAAACAGTCAGTAATAAATAAATTAAAAAATGATAATAATAATCTTAATAATAATAATTAGATTTTTCTGGTCAGCGACTATAGCAGGTTTCGTCAGTCTTTTGTATCTGCTGTATTCAGATTCTCATGTCTGTATGAAAAGCTCTTCAACCTTAAACCTTCTTCTGAGAAAGAATTGTCCTGAACATGAATGGAACACTGAAGAACATGACCTGTTCTTCTGAACATGGCTTCTCTTGCCTTGAAGTTTTTAATCAAGCGGTTAGCTGGCGCTTTTACGCTCGATGTTCATGTCTTCATGATGACATGAACACCATGGCATTTGTAGATGGTAGAAATTACTGGGATAGCGAGCTCAAAAAAGGCGACTGCTCACGGACAGCTATCCGTCGTGCTGTTGTTACAGGAAAAGGAAGCAGAAATCCTTAATATATGTAATCTTCACTGTGTGAGGCAATGCAAATACAATGCAAATAGTCCGATGCAAGTAAAAAACCATGACCCCTAAATATCGGTGCGACCCTATAATTGGTCCGGGTTAGCAAGGACTGTTATTGCCGATGGTGTCGCTAAGGTACTGCATACCACCTTCCGCTGCATTGAGATCCTTACTTTTCCTTTTTCCTGCCGCGTCCACATGACTTTGATTTATTTTTTATAGAACCAAAAATAGAAACAGGGCAGCCAGCCAGGCACAGAAGAAAACTCTCCATGGCAACGCTGCTGTAACTTTCACTCATTAAGAAATGTTTCTCTGCTTGCATCAACCCCTGTCGATGTCCTGCCCCTGAGAGCCATATACCTCATCATGATTGGTAGATTCGTTCAGCTCCACCCACAACACTGTAAAGTGCCATAAATATCAAACTCGCGGGCCACAGTAACTTTAAACATTCATATTAAGGCGGGGGCCACAAACTATTGTCCTGCGGGCTGCAATTGGCCTGCAGGCTGCGAGTTTGAGACCTTATAGGGAGCTATGCTTTTAAGCAGTACCTAAATCTATGTATTAGGTTTATAGTAGTACTGATTGTGTTTTTGTGTCTAGCTTCCCTCACCTGTTGTGGAGCGGCCGTGTGTTGAAAACAATGCTGGACATTTTGCAGACGCTCTCCCTTTCACTCAGTGCTGTGAGTGTACACGCCTGTTTTAGTCCCAGAATTGTCTCTGTATTATATGTCGGCATCAATATTCCTTTTTACCTTCCATTATTTTTCTTTTCAGGACATCCACAAAGATCAACCATACTATGATATCCCAGATACTCCGTATCACATCACTGTTCCTGATACTTACGAAGCTAGAGAGGTAGGAATCTGTCTTACTGCAAATAAAATATTGGTTTATAACATTTGCAACTCATTGCATTCTGTTTATATTTTTTACATTTTCACCCCACATTTTTAAAATTAGGAACATAAATAAAAAATATACTGTACAATAGAAAACATGAATGAAGAGCTTTAGATGGATGCAATCTATAAAAACAGTGACCGACATTATGTTAGCTTATCATGAATTTATCTATTTGTTTGTTTTATTATCATTTTAAGTATAATTGGTTAAATCTGCGATGGCCTGGCGAGCTATCCAGGGTGTACCCTGCCCTCGCCCAGAGTTGGCTGAGATGGGCACCAGCCTCCCCGCAACCCTAATTAGGAATAAGCGGTTCAGAAAATGAATGAATGAATGAATGGTTAAATCTAACTTCATTGTTGTTGGGGTTTTTTTGTATGATATGATGCAATGTGATATTTCTGTTTTGATGCAGAGTATTGTCAAAGACTTTGCTGCTCGCTGTGGAGAGATTCTAAAGGAAGCCATGAAGTGGGCACCATCCGTCACTAAATCTCATCTCCAGGTTTGTTTTAAGAAGAAAAATAGATGACAGGGTTCCAGGTGCTCCAAATAAAAAGGACCATTTCATAATGTGCCAATATAGAACAATTACATTTTTATTCAGTTTTACCAGCATCAGCACAACAGGACGGACCACAAGACTCACAAAGCATCCTAGAAGAAGCATGTGTACCTCACTAAAAATACAAAGGGGGAGAGGGAGAGGTTGTTAGGTTTGCTCAAAACAGTGTAATGGTAAAAGAAGAGTTTATTAGTGTTGAGTGCAAGCAAGGACTCTAGCATTACTGACTACAAGAAGAGAACAAGCATAGCAAGTTTGAAAGCTCCAGCTCGTGAGCTCTGCGTGTAGTTGGCAACTGTTTGTGGTCACGTGACTGTAATGATATATAATGGCGGCTCATCGAGCGTTTGGCAAACAGTCCAAAAATAGTTGGAACAGATAAAATGGTTGCCACATTCACCAAAATACTCGATTTACTCAATCGAATGTCACCAAAAAGTTGTTAAAAAAACATCAACAGAACGGCAATTTGTATCTCACTAACTAACTACCGAATGCTTGGTGAATAGTTCCAAGTCCTCAAAGCCAGATTTTACTCTCTTGGGTTCCCAACATCCCAGCTGCAGAGTCACGACTGCTGAATGAAAGGACAAATGTTTTTCTGATGCGCTGCATGGAAGTTGGGAGCTTCCACTTGGGTAGAAATTGTTTTGGGAAGTGCAGGTATCTAGATGGGATCATTCAGAAGCAGTAGAAGATGACTTACAAGCAGAATGTTATGAATAGTCTGAATGTGTGTGTTTTTCTGTAGGAGTACCTGAACAAGCACCAGAACTGGGTTTCAGGTCTGTCTCAGCACACAGGCCTGGCTATGGCTACAGAGAGCATCCTGCACTTTGCAGGTTATAATCGCCAGAGCACTGCTTTGGGGGTGAGTCCTCAGCCACACACACACACACACACACGCACAAGATTATGGTCATGCTTCATTTTGCATTCACATTAATGCAAATGGCATTGGTAAACCTGGCTTTACACCATGATGTCTACAATCTCCATGATTTGAGAGAATCGTGGTGAGCGTGGGGGTCGTGGGATCAAATCGAGATGATGAAGGAACTTGGTGGAGTTGGTACGATTGTGACAAAATTTTGACTGTCAAAGATTTTGCCGCGATTATTAGAATTTATTATGATTTCACTCCAATCATGATAGAACTTGGGAATTGTAGTAGCGCGTAGCAGACGTTAATACGTACCTGTGGTGACTTAGTGTTACTGATTGGCTGTTCCAGCCTGGTAGTGAAGTCAACGCATTAGATTTGCTGGGATTTACCATCACGCTCATCTCTGGCAGCATTCCCGTCCTCAAAGTCATTAGAATGTAACATCTCACTGTCTCCAAAAGAGACGTCAACCTCTCCGAACATGCTGACATCACTTCTGGGGGGAAAACTACTGCTAACCCCCACAGTTCAGCCCCTGCTAGTAATGCTCAGGATTAAATTACCAGTTTTGTGCGTTTTATGGTAATTTATGTTAAAATAAGCGTCTGTATCACTTATTACGTTACACACAAATTATTCTGTAAGGATGAACAACAACGGTACTCTTTAACAGATCTTAACAGAGCATAACAGACCTTAATGCTTCATCATAGGGGCTCTTGATGAACTTGGAAACATGATTTCTTCATGTTTCATCTTTTGGATGCACCCTGCCTCCTTTTTATGCCCCATCTGTGCGCCAGGCGTGCTCATAAATCGAACTGGAATTTTGAGAAGATATTAGTTGCTTGATTAACTTTAACCATTTCTTCATTCATTAATAACACGTCTCTCATGTCAGGAACTTTTCGTACAGCTGGGAATAATTTGGAGAAATTCACTTTAAAAATATCACCTATTCAGGAAAAGAATAAAACTCTAGAGAATTCAGGAAGGATTTCTCTCCTTTTACAGTATTATTACGGAATTAGTGCTTTTCGAAATGGAATATTTTGATAGAATGGTCACATTGTACACATAGTACAGTTCTAAGTTCTTCAATAAATTATAATATAATGTAATTAAAATTTATATTCCCTTAAATAAGCCACTGTTAAAATCATTAGACACTCACACCAAATTTCATGCCTGTATCACATAATGAAAGACTCCACTGATTTTTGGCAGTAAGCAGATAAGTTTTCTGTTGAACCAGTTCTATAATATTATTATTTAAATTATTATAGTATTGTATTATTTTTGTTATTTATAGTAGAAGTAATATTAGTGTTTATTTATTTTAATAAATTATTAGTATTGTAGTATTAATATTACTATTGTTACTATTATTATTATTTCTATTGTTAGTCATAGTAATGTTTTAATATTATTGTTATTTGTAGTCATAGTCATTACAAGCTTCATTAACTGTGTTTAAAATGCTAAATTTACACATGTATACATGGAATTGAGCAGTTAAAAAAAGAATTAGTGATCGGATGGTGTTGATGGAGTCCGTAAAGTTCCACTCTGCACTAGAGTTAATTATTATCCAATAACAGCACATATGAATCTTACAGGATTAGTGCACCACCACAATTTAGCAGTGATTTACTTTTTAATATTTAAATAACATATAACATTACAACAAGCACATTAAAATATAAATCTTTTATTTATTTTATCAACTATTACTGTCGGAAAGTCTTCTGTTGTGTAAAGTTAATAAGTGCCTTCTAACCAATCAGATTTAAGGACTGAACAGTGTGGCGGTTTAGATTGTGCGTATTCACAACAAAACTGAACATGAGGATCATAACAATTATATTTATCTTTTTTGCTCGACTTAAACAGTGGTCATGTGACTTGATGTGCTTTGCAGACCAATCAGCTTACAGAGAGACCAGCATGTGTTAAGAAAGATTACTCCAACTTCATGGCCTCACTGAACCTGAGGAACCGCTATGCAGGAGAGGTGCCTTTATTCTTCTCCTCATCTTTACACTGCTGTCTTTCAGCTTCACACCAGGTTCAGAGAACAGTAGCATCAATGAGTGTGTGTGTGTGTGTGTGTGTGTGTGTGTGATGTAGGTGGCAGGGATGATCCACTTTTTAGAGGCGACACGCAGTACCTCAGACCTGAATAAGATGATGATCCAGCAGCTGAACGAGGCTCTGGAAAGGCAGCAGCCAGAAGAATATACTGAAGTTATGTTCAAAATGACGGCGCTCCTCATCACCTCCAAAGGCATGATGGTCTACTCATAGCCCTTCTTGTTGCCTAGAATTATATTTAGTGGTGTTTATTTAATGCTATTAAATGAGAATGTTTAATATACGCAGCACGAAAGGAATACGTTAAGATTATACACATGATTAGAGTGAATGGAGTTTTTTACAGAATGAATGCTTATGCACCATAGACTGCGACCCGCAACTCCTGCATCACCTGTGCTGGTCTCCACTGAAGATGTTTACCGAGAATGGCATGGAGACAGCCATCGCCTGCTGGGAATGGCTTCTAGCAGCTAGGACTGCTGTCGAGGTTCCGGTAATGAGTTTTTTACCTTCTATCATTTAAAAAATATTTTCCTATTTAAGAACTGCTAGACACAATATTTCATTCACAATTTGCATTCTTTGTTTGCAGTTCATGCGTGAAATGGCTGGGGCCTGGCAGATGACGGTGGAGCAGAAGATGGGGTTGTTCTCTGAGGCAGGACTTGAAGCTGATCCTCTGGCAGCATCTGAGGAGAGCCAGCCCAAGCCCTGTGCCCCTGATGTCATCCCCCATTACATCTGGATTGAGGTAAGTGAACTGTTTATGAACTATCAAGATAATAACTGCTTATTAACCGAGCACGAGGTCTGTACATAAAGATCAAGGGCTGGGGTTTCTCAGTACAGACCGAGCAAACAAGGTTAGTAAGCTGTTCATTTTATGGCCTTTTTTCACTTTAGGCACTCTTAGTCGCACACTTCTGAAAAGGCGTTTTTATGAAAAAGCGTCTGTCATGGGTTTCGTAGTGTTACAACGCCACTTCTAATTCACCAGCGAATTGCAATTTTCTTTTTGGTTGACAGCGAATTAGACCACCTAGTGTGGGAAGTGGGTGGCATTCAAAGACGCGGTCAGGAAGTGGATTGAAGCGCTCTTCTTACATTTTTGACATGTAGAGCATTACGCCTTTTAGTGTTCATACTTTGTTAACCGGCTTTGTTAACATGCTACTTGTTTCAGCTTGTGTTTCATTTCCTGTATCTCTTGTGTTGCCAGTTCTTAATAAACTCCTCATTAAGCCTATGCATCCTGTCTCCACATGCATTCGTAATTGGTAGTGTTCGGCTTGTTTCCCTTTCCGTGGAAGCTGCTAAGCATCATAGCACACAGAGTAGCTTGCAAATGGCTAACTTGCAGGATGATACCCACTGGTCCATGTGTGATTTATTGCCCTTGTGTCAACCAATTAGATCCATCATTGCTATATAATGTTCATCCTTATACCAGAGCACTTCTTATGTTCTACTCAAATCTGATTGGTCAGTAAGTGTTGAGTTTTCTGTAACAGCATGGCTTTTTTTAATATGCTTGAACTGATAAGTGATTGTTTCTATAGTAACAGCTTTATTAGAGTGACTAAGCATAATGAGCATGTAATTTAAGCCTTGCTATTGTATTTTTATTGATAGATAACAACAAAAATACAGTATAAATAGTACATAATTCACTTTCATTAATGAATGGTTAAACTTTTTTGATCCTCCAGTTTCTTGTCCAGCGCTTTGAGATCGCGAAATACTGCAGTGAGGACCAGGTGGAGATTTTTGGCAGCTTGCTGCAGAGGTCCCTCTGTCTTACCGTGGGAGGACCAAAGAGCAGCCTGAACCGGCACGTAGCGGCTATCGGACCTCGTTTCAGGTTTAGAGACTTTTTCTGATATCACATTGCCTGTTTCATATTCTACTAAAACAAAGTGATTGTGGCATGAATCAGTATACCGCAGTGTTTGGAGGTCAACTGGTCGTGTTTTTGCCTGTAGGTTATTAACGCTTGGTCTTTCGCTGCTTCATTCTGATGTGGTTAGCAATGCTACCATCCGCAACGTGCTGAGAGAGAAGATCTACTCCACTGCCTTTGATTACTTCAGGTACTTATTAACGTTTTACAAAGTGTTGTATTTAATGCTAATAATAAAAACAAAGTTTAAAAGTATTGATTTGATCATGTGGTTCCTAAAGTGTTGTATCCGTGGATACTTGTGTTAGAAGTATAGTGATAATCACTGATGGTTCTCTGGTTTCAGCGTGGCATCCAAGTTCCCCACTCAGGGGGACAAGCGTCTGCGGGAGGATATCAGTGTCATGATCAAGTTCTATGCCAGCATCCTTTCGGACAAGAAGTACCTTGCTGCTAGCCAGCTCGTGCCACCGGGTGAGCCTGGCGCCAATCCCCCTCAAAGCTCCCTATCCGCCGGGATTTTCGGATCGCTAATCGTTTCCAGCACTTCTCCGATATCGATCTTAAGTAAGCCTGCCTTGCTCCACCTGTGCTGACTTGCACTGCCTCGGGAGCATGCCACTGCAGTTCTTATTTGCCACCGCGCAAATTTGAAGCCTGCACTTGAAAAAAAAATTGCACGACCTTGTCCCCGCGGCCGGCGATTTATCAATTTGTAGCGAATTGAGAAATGGCTCCGCCCCCATCTCCCCCACCAATGCCACCTTTGCTAACCATCGTAGAACGCATTCTTTCATCCACACATTAGCACGCTCATGTAGAATGCATGGTCATTTTTAGTATTAGAGGACTAATTTTAGACACCATCCGACCCCTTAAAGTCCCCTCCATCCGTGTGTTGTACCACTGACCCAAGAACGCAACATAAGGAATCTGAACTGGCTTGTTTGAAATTTGTATTAGTTTGTAGTACAGATTTTACTAGATTTCACAAATTTATTATACAAATAATAACAGATAGACTGAATGTGCTGGAATTACTGTAGGGAATCTCTTGTAACATTTTATGATGGAAAAAGCCAGTTGAGGTGATAATATTAAAAACGATAATGAAAGGAAACATTGAAAGGGGTGAATGCCCTATTAAAGGACGTTTTGCTTGGCTTTGGCAGACAATCAGGACCCGTCACTAAACAGCCTCTCGGTCATGACTGCTGCCGACCCCAGGAACACCATGGATATGTCAGTGGGTACACGCCAGCAGAGTGCCCAGGGCTGGATCAACACCTACCCATTGTCCAGTGGAATGTCCACCACCTCCAAGAAGTCAGGTATGACTGCTGTGTACTGGATTGATATAATTACCCCCACCAGGAAGTTATGTTTTTCCACCTGTGTATGTTTGTTTGTCAGTTTGTTTGTTTGTTTGTGTGCATGATATCTCAATATGCTATGCATTGATTTTGCTGAAATAGTTTTTAACAGTAGGGTGTGGAACAAGTAACAAACCAATAAAATTTGAAGGTGATCCGTGCATGGGATCATGCTGAAAAAAATCCCAAAATGCTGCAAAAAAGCCTATTTGTTAATATGAACCAAAATGTTTACCAGACACCCACCAGGGGGAGATATTTCATTACAAGTATGCCGTTAAAATAATACATTTGTATCCGATTGGCCGTACCTTGCACCCAGTGAGTGCCCCTTTTGTTGGGTAACTGTGTTAACCTCACACTTCCTGCAGTGCAACAAGCTCAATGTGACAGGTGTGTATCAGGACTGGAATGTCACTAGCCACACCAGAAAACTAAGAAAAAATCCCATGCTGGAGCAGGCAATATATTTACTTCCATTTGGGCATATGAAGGTAGCAGAAAAAACTGTGGCCATGTTGGTTACCACTGGAGGGTATTAGGTGACTAATTACCTCAGGATAAGGGGTTATATTTTACTTCTGGTTTGTGTATTTGTTTGTGTATTTGTTTAAAGAAAGAGGTAAAAATTAAAAGCAGATTTTCATGAAATTTGTACCAGAGGTGGGGTTTTGGACAAGAAGATAGAGATTTTTTTCATGATCCTGATCAAACTTTGGCAATAAAGCATCCCATCTCACAATCCTTTAAAAACAATGTCATAATAAATCAGGCCCAGCAGGAGGTGCTGTTTACTTCAGTTTTTTCTGGCTTGGCAGAGGTTTGCATTCTCCTAGGACTCCTAGATTTTCCTATATTTTTGACCCATCACAACAAAGTGGGTATTAAGTCAGAAATTATTAAGTACTTTGTTGAACTTTAAACACGATTTTCTCCAAAGTGGCTTAAAAGGCTGAAAATTCCTGGTAGGTTTTGGTCAATTACTCCAAAACAAACAACATACATTATTATAAGGTTTAGATATCAACTATAAAATGGTACCAATAACTCAAAATGCTTAACACTTTGCTATAATGGGTCTTAGTTTCTTAGTTTCTTAGAAATCATTGAACGTGGTATAAGTAAGCGAAAAATAAAAAATAACGGCAAACAGATGGAATGGTCAGAATTTAATCAAGAGTGGAAGGGCAGGTTGATCTGGATGTCCAGAATGGTTGAGCTCATCTGTTTGCAGATACTTTACCTCTTTAATATGGTGGTACCTATAGTGATTAGCTTTTGTGCTCATGATTATCCATTTGTAGCTGTAACAAGAGAAGCTCGTAATTTCCACCTTGTTATCTGAGGCTCCGGTAATGATCCCTTTCCTTGTTGTGCACTTCAGGAATATCAAAGAAAAGTAACAGAGGGACTCAGCTACACAAGTACTACATGAAGCGCAGAACACTACTACTGGCTTTACTGGTAAGCCTCTATTTTGGTTTAATCCAGTCCTGATTTTCACTTTTGCGATCCAGAGAAAGCTCATCATCATCATCATCATCATCGTCATCATTATCATCTGCTTAATCCGGGCTCAGGTCGCGGGGGCAGCAGTCTAAGCAGTGAGCTTCAGACGTCCGTCTCCCCTTTTGCGATCCAGAGAAAGCTGAGCGGGAAAATAGTTTCAGATCTTGTTAGCTTTCTGGCACACATGCTCGCATTCGCAATGTTATCACACATCCACAAACTAATCCCTTTAAGCCAGTGGCACACTCAGTCTCTTATCCTCTATATCTTTTCCCATCCAGGCAAGTGAGATTGAACGTCTGACCACGTGGTACAACCCGCTGTCTGCCCAGGAGCTAGCCATCTTTACAGAACAGTCAGTAGAGACCAGCATTGCTAATTGGAGGTCCAAGTATATTGGTCTGAGTGAGAAACAGTGGAAGGACAACGTCAATCTGGCATGGAGTATCTCTCCCTACCTTGCCCTGCATCTCCCAGCCAGGTACCCATGCAGTCGTAATGTGTGTTAAATTAATACTTTCACCAAGGAGAACATGTTTTACCCTCAGGGTGTGTGTTTGTGCATTTGCTAGCTGTTGTTCTCCCTGTGCTTGCTTGGGATTCCTCCAGGTCCAGTTTCCTCCAACAGTTCAAAGACATACACATTCGGCTAATTGACTGTTTCAGATTGCCCCTAGGTGTGAGTCTGAATCATTGTTGCTCTGTAATGGAATGGGGAGCTGTTCAGGGTGTACCCCACCTCCGACCAGTGTTGGCTGAGATAGACTCCAGCCTCCCTGTGACCGTAATAGGATTATGCAGTTCGGCAAATGAGAGAGAATGATGAGATTGTCGGCTCTGTTGCTGGGAGATAATAAGGGTGCACCGACAGTTCTTGAGAAAGCTAAATTTAGGAGGAAGAGATTGTGCCAGTCTGTCACTTGTCGGGTGTCTACGAGCTTATGCATGTGCAAGTGGCTGTGTTCACATAGCTCAGGGAAGCGTCACGTTTCCCAGGTGGTTCCTGCCATTTTGCTGATAAGAAAGTCATGAAAATGTAGAAAATAAACTGAGTTTGAGTGATAAAAATGTTAAGAGCTTTTAAAGAATATTTTGGTGGATTCAGGGATTCCAGGGGCTTTAGGGATCTCAGTACATCTTTCCAAGAATATATTAAAATTGCTGTGAAATATTTTAGGCTTGGTTTCGCATGAAAACGTGCTAACGAATGCCATACAGTTTTGTAATGCTGTGATGTTGTTGAACTTTTTACGACCTGTTTTACAGGTTCAAAAACACAGACGCCATTGTGGCCGAAGTGACCCGGTTGGTTCGGCTGGACCCCAGCGCAGTCAGTGATGTCCCAGAGGCGGTCAAGGTGAGGTGCTTGGAAAGGGAAAAATGTTCTCTTGCTTTCAGAAAACGCTCACTCGTTTGCCGTACCACTTAATTACATTTGGGTCACGGGGAGACTGGAGACTATCGCGGCCGACACCGGGGAAAGACGGGGTATACCCTGAACGGCTTGCCAGACAGTTGCAGGGCCAACACACATACAACCATTCACACTCACATCCACATTCAGGGGCAATTTGGAACAGCCAATTAGCCTAATGTGCATGTCTTTGGACTGTGGGAGGAAACTAGAGTACCCGAAGGAAACCCATGCAAGCGTGGAGAGAACACCTTTGCTGAACCTGGGACTAGAACTGAAGACCTTCTTGCTGTGAGGCAGACAAACTAATAATTATGCCACCATTCCACCCACATTCAACAAATCAGAGATAAGCATAAATACTCTAGAAGTAAACACACACACACACGACCACAACAACTGTGTGTGAGAGATGTGTGATTAGATTGAAGCATCTGTAGCACTCATAATTGAAGCCACTGATAATAATTAACATGTATGACAACACTGCTTACTCTTCTTTTTTTCTTGTTTTTCTTCTGCTGTGTTATATTGCGACAGTTCCTGGTGACATGGCATACCATTGATGCAGATTCACCCGAGCTCAGCCACATCCTGTGTTGGGCCCCTGCTGACCCTCCAACTGGCCTGTCTTATTTCTCCAGCATGTACCCTCCTCACCCCCTTACCGCCCAGTACGGAGTCAAAGTGTTGCGCTCTTTCCCTCCAGTACGTACCATTTGTGTGTCATAGTTTTCTTGGAATGTCACGGTTTAAAATGGAATTAAACCCAGTTTTTGCCAAACCGCATAATCCTACTAGAGTTGTGGAGAGGCTAGAGCCTATCTCCCCCAGCACTGGGTGAAGATGAGGGGTACGCCCTAAACAACTTGCCAGACCAGCACAAAGCCAACACGCACACAATCATTCACACTCACACTCACACCTAGGAGTACTTTGGAACAGGCGGGTATATACATAATCTTAA
>JBCNYG010000008.1:12615465-12640275 GCA_039654305.1 Porochilus rendahli | reverse complement strand
TATTATTATATTATTATATTATATACCGTAACCGCGTAATCCTACTATTAGGGTCGCAGGGAGGTGGAGCCAATCTCAGCAAGCCAGGGTACACCCTAAACAGCTCGTCAGAGCATTGAGGGCCAACACACAATTAGGGGCAGCCAGTTAGCTTAATGGGCATAGGACTGTGAGAGGAAACCCGGGTACACACACACACACCCACACACACAACTATAAATGGAATTCTACTCCAGTACATAAAGGATGAAACCTTGGCCTGGAGGTCAGTAACAGTGAGTGATTTGAAATTACTGGATCTGGTTTTGCAGTGATTAAACAATGTTGTTTTAGGGGAAAAAAAACTGGCCTGCATTTACAACCACCTTAGGAGCTCTGAATACTTTTAAAATGATGCCTTAAGCAATAGCTATAATCAGATTGATTTGGTGTGCATGATGCTGTTTCCAGATGGAGTCTATTCCAAGGGGAGGATGTCAACTGTGGTGCTTAGCTTTGCGCAGTGATTGAGATTTAAGTTGCTTTTACATTGGCAACAGGAGCAAGTGCTGACTTTCCTGTATGTTTACACGGTCACTATTAAATCAGTCACAAAAAGGTAGCTAGAGGAACCTCATGCAAGGAAACCACTGAAGAAGATCCGCTTATCTGCTACAAAAGCCCGCAAAACCACCTAATAATCCTGATGGATGTTGTGGTGCATGTGTGAACCCTCCTACTTGATAGCAATTGTGTTCGGACAGGAAGTTACACTTGGAACAATTCGTGCTACAAATGTCAAGTTGTTTAAGAACAGATTGTTTTTACCCAGGCAGTTGCACCAGGGCAGCTTGTTTTAGCCGCATGTGCCCATGTAAATGGAGCTGTAGTCGGGCATCTAGTTAAATTAAATAAGGTTTTTGGTTTTTTTGGTGCTCCTGTGCGTAAAGTGAAGTGTAAGAGGTGTTTTCTCTCAGACGAGTTTGATATCCCGCAATTAAAATGGATGTTTGGTCATTTCAGGACAACCCTCCATACGATAAAGGTGCATTCCGGATTGAGATCATTTTCCCTGCTGAGTATCCGTTTAAACCGCCCAAGATCACATTTAAAACAAAGATCTACCACCCGAACATAGATGAGAAAGGTCAGGTCTGTTTGCCGGTCATAAGTGCTGAAAACTGGAAACCCGCAACCAAAACTGATCAAGGTAAGATGTTCAAGGTTATTAAACGATGTAAATCTGAGTACATATTCTCTCTGTAAATATTCAGTCCTTATATGGATGTTTCTGTTTCCTTTTCTCATTTAATAACACCCCCCCTCCCCTCCCCCTCCCACACATTAGTAATTCAGGCTCTCATCGCCCTCGTCAACGACCCTCAGCCAGAGCACCCGCTGAGGGCTGACCTAGCAGAGGAATACTCGAAAGACCGTAAAAAATTCTTTAAGAACGCAGAAGAGTTTACAAAGAAACACGGTGAAAAGCGGCCGGTGGACTAATAAGACGAGTGTGACTCCCACTCTCTCCTTTGCCCACCTCTCCAGATCTTTAGCCCTCTCCCTCTACCTGTATCCTCCCACCCAAGCGCCCAGCATCCACTTCGAGCAGAGAGATTTTTCTATAGTCTATAACACAAATGTGATCCAAGTGTAAATGGAAACATGGAGAAAACGGAAAGCTTTGGGTGGTGAGGGTGGGGGTAAATGCTGTTTCCTTTTTAATTTGTTCTTAATTTGCACAGAGTTGTGTACTGGTCATAAAATCTGCTGTGCAATGAATTTTGGGGGGGGGGGGGGGGGGGGGGGGGGGGGGGATTTTGGGGGGTGAGGGGGGGGGGAAAGGCTGTTTTCTTTTTGAGTTTGTTTTGGGTTGGAAAGGGGTGGGGGCTGGTTAGAAAACTTGAGGGGTAAGGAGGTTTGTCCCCCCCCCCCCCCCCCCCCCCCCAGAGCAGATTACCGCAGTAAGTTTCACAAAATTTGTGTGTCTTTTCCACAAAAATATCTTTGTTCAGACAAAACTCCATTCATCGGTAGGTGAAACTTAATGTATCAAGGTTCTGAAGATATTTCACATACATTTCTTTTATATTTTTTCTTTTTACTTTTTTTTTTGCTTAGGTTGCACTGTATTCTGTGGAACAATGTGTTATGTTCTTCATAACCTCTGTAATTCATCCAATATTTCAAACTTCAGCTAAGTCACTGTTACCTGTATAATGTTTATGATCTTATAAAAAGAAAAGGAAAAAAGAACAATCATTATTCATGTCTGATTTAAGAATAAATAATTTAATGATTTACAAGAGATGGACTCGATCCTGTCGGGAATTGCATCATTAAGCAGAAATACTTAAGACCACACATCATGGATGGTAGTTCTCTCTCCTCATTCTGTCTGGAGATTTGTGCATCACGTATCAGAAACCTCATGATAACCTCAAAGATAATGTCTCGGTATACTCAAAAGACGGATTGGTTTCGATTCCTGGCTTCATCTGAAATCAATAAAGTGTTATTTTTGGTCATTGTATCCATTCTTACGCTCTCATTTGTGAACTGAATAATCCTACTGGGGTCGCAATGAGGCTGGAGCCACTCTCACTCACAGCAATAATGCCCATATGTTCATTTATTCAGGTATGGAAGCATATTCTCATGACTTTGCAGTGGCAAAATGACAAACATTTCACCATCATAATTTTGTTGAAGCTGTGAAAGGATGCAGATAAACTTGTTTAACTTCCAACGCAAAAAAGAATAAAGAGCCGCTCCCGGCAGCTTGTTGCCTCAACAAAACAAATGATTCCTCTGTCACCAAATCACTCACTATATAGTCCAAAATGAGATAATGACACCCCAGAGTTCTCCATTTTGTAGTGCTTTCAGAATGTAGTAAGAATAATACATACATTTTATATATATATATATATATATATATATATGTATATATATGAATCTTTTTGGATTCAAGAGTTGAACCCAACTCTCGAATCCTCTTTTGTGTCAGTGGTCGCAGTTGATGGCCTCCAATGCTGGTTTCCCCTTCTGTAAACTTCTTCATCCGTCTGTGCACATTGCTCTTGTCAATGGTGTCATCTCCGTAAACATTCAGGAGCGTTCTGTTTATGTGGGACAGTCTGCATCCTTCCTTCAACAAAAACTCAATGACAGCCCCTTGTTTCTGCTTGGAATTCATTAGGTACCTGCTATGAAAAAGAAGGGCTATTATGGGTTATAACAGAGGAAGAGTTGTTGCTGATCCAGTGGTCGGGGGTTCAAACCCCTCCATCACAGAGTTGTCTCCCCAGTTTAGCTAACTGGGTTATCAAAGGCCATCTCACTGTCTGTGGTGAGAGGCATGTAAAAGATCCATTGCTGATTTTCAGCAATTGTAGGATGCATTGCCTTCAGCGTTTTTTTGCCCTGCGATGGCCTGGCGAGTTGTCCAGGGTGTACTCTGCCCTCGTCCAGCGTCGAAGAGATGGGTGCCAGCCTCCTCACGACTCTAATTAGGAATAAGCGGTTCAGAAAATGAGTGAATGAAAAGTTATAAAGCAGTGAGAGAATTCTATTCAAAGCCTCAAATTTAATAAAAAAATAGACCACAGGGTCCAGACGCTCCTGCTGAAAGAACCATTTTATAATATGACAATATAGAATCATAGAAAAAGCATAGCCAGTTTAAAAGCCCCAGCTTCAGTGCGTGCAAGTGAATGTCCAAGAACTTAACATACAGTTTTGACTCTGTGACCTTGGAAAAGTAGGTCAAGGTCTCTCACACACAAACTCATAGTAATGAGCCAGCATAGCAAGTGTGAAAGACCCAGCTTCAGCGCCCAGCAAGTAAATGTCCCGGAACTTAAGTGTGACTGACAGACAGACAGAACCCATTCCTACAGCTCCCAATTTGTGGGCGGGGCAAAAAAATTCAGCAGCAAACCACCAGCTCACACTTAGACCAAGGAGTTGTGTCCACAAGTGTTTTAACACCCTTCAGCTCATTATATAGTCCTGAGTACAGGGGATTGAGCAGTTTCAACCACATGGAGTATCTTTGTGGGTGGCAAGTGGTTTACATTTGCATTTATGTCATTTGTCAGACATCCTTATCTTCATTTAAAATTGTTATACAGCTGAGCAGTTGCTTAAGGGACCAACAGTTGCAACTTGGTGATACTGGGGCTTGAACCACAGACCTTCTGATCAGTTACCCAGAGCCTTAACCACTGAGCCACCACCGCCCTGTATTTTGTACATATTGAGATTTTTGCAATCCTTTCATGTTTGTTTCTTCAGTTCTTTATAGTGTAAAGGTCACTTAAATTCCACTCATGTCAGATTCATATAAAAATTTGGCTGTGCATGAAGTTTTATTAATTTATTTTCAAGATATTTGAATTCAACAAAGGGGCGACACGGTGGTGTAGTAGTTACCATGAGGGTCCTGGGTTCAAGTCTTGCGATCGGGTGTTTCTTTGTGGAATTTGCATGTTCTCCTTTTGCTTGTGTGGGTTTCCTTCAGGTAAAAGGAAATGAGAGTGACGAGTACACCTGTACAGACATATGGCACAGAACATTCACTGAGGCTGCAGGCAAAATTTGTCACCCGAGTTTTTATGGAACAAAGATTAGCATTATGTGATATACGTCAGTAAGCAGCTCCAGGACAAGAAATTAAGCCCACTGGATTAATCTGTCCCGAGACAGACAAACACCCTCATGAAGACAAAACAGCATTAGAGTCCATAAAGATGGACACTTGACACCACTACTTTGAACGTGATTTTAGCTAAACCAGGGTTCTTTGCTCACTCACTCACTCATTTGCTGAACTGCTCAATCTTATTAGGATCGCAGTGAGGCTGCAGCTTCTATCAGCCGACTCTGGGCGAAGACATGATACACCCTGAACAGCTCGTCAGTCCAACACAGGGCCAACACACACACAACTATTCACACTCACATCAAGGGGTAATTTGGAACAGCCATTTAGCTTAATGTGCATGTCTTTGGCCTGTGGCAAGAAACTGGAGTACCTGAAGGAAACCCCTGCAAGCGCTTGGAGAACTTGCAAACCCCCACACAGAAATGCCCAAGCCAGGAACTCGAACCCAGGACCATTTGCTGTGAAGCAGACATGCGAACCTTCAGGATTCTTACCCTTCTTACAAGGCTTCTGTGTACACTTAGCAAAATAACCCCAGCCAGATGTCCCACGCTAAAGAAAAGGCTTGAGGCTAAAGATTACAACCTGCAGTTGAAGTGGACAGATTTAGAAAGGTCTTATTCAGTACTCTGTCTTCCTTTCATGCTAACAGAACCTACGAGTATCAGGTCACTTCCTGGTCACCGCCACTGCAATGAGCAGAGAAGATATTGGGTCATCAAAGAGTAAATGCTTCTTAGGGTCTAAGTAGAATGAGTTCGGAATCACTGTGTGCAAAGGCAACCTAACTACAGCACATCTGTTAGAATTTGTACCACATATCAGCTATTCCAACTTTAAAAGATTGAATTAAATGAAATAAGAACTGATATGTTACCTTCTTGCTGTCAGGCAGGAGTGCCTACCATGATGGTGTAGTAATTAGCATGTCCGTGTCACAGCAAGAAGGGCCTGGGTCCAAGTCCCGGGCTCTGCAAGGTCCTTTCTGTGTAGAATTTGCATAGGTTTCCCCCGGGTACTCTAGTTTCCTCCCATAGTCCAAAGACATTCACATTATGCTAACTGGCTGTTTCAAATGTATCCTAGGTGTGTGTGATTGATTGTGTGTGTTGGCCCTGTGATGAAATGGTGAGGTGTTCAGGGTGTACCCTGCCTTCGCCCAGAGTCGGCTGAGATAGGCTCCAGTCACCCTGCGACCCTAGTAGGATTAAGCGGTTCAGTTAAATAAATTATAATAAACCAACATTTTCTTTTCTATGTATATCCTCGCTAGTATGAAATCACAAATACCTAAAGGTGTGAGTGTCGCTGAGTGATGAACGTTTGGCGACAGTGGCGATTAGGGGTTCACTTTTTTGATGACTAAACGACTCACCAGTCAGTGAGATATTTATTAGTGCTTTATTGATGACTTTTTCTAGATGTGGTCTTTTATAATAGTGAGTAGTTAATGAACAGGTTGCAAACAGTCAGAGGCATTTTGGCAAATGTGATGACCACGGCAATGCTTCTCTTGACTGTTTTGCCAAACGCATGCCTTTGTATAGCGTCGTGGTCACGTGACCTTGTCCAACTATACACAGAGTTCATGAACTCTCTGCCAAGCATTCTGCAAGTATTCTTTAGCAAGCCGCCACATTCCTGAGGCATGTGAATGAAAGAACTGAAGAATAGTTGATGACCACATAGAACGTTTGCAGACCAACTGGAGAACAGTGGGTGATTCTTGCAAGTATGTGTAGACCTTTTGGTGAAAAGACATTTTTACCAGAGATCTCCTTTATGAATGACAGTGAGATCAGTAAATGGTTGGACAAGTTGGACACTGTTTGCCGAATTTTTGCAGAATGAATGGCCACCTGAATCTCTTGGCAAACCCAATGAGATCCACGTTTAAAGGTGCTTTGCATGGTTGAACCTTGGGATTGTGGGATGTTTCACTGTCCTGCAGTAGGTGGCGCCAATGTTACTGTCATAAACATGGAACGCCTTCAGAGTCATTATAAAAAAAAGACTAAAACAAGTGTGTTGGTCCGTTGTACCATCATACCAAACCGTATTTATTTCACTAAGGCATTATGTTACACCATCGAGCCTGACATTTGAACTGTAAGAAGATTCCAAACCATTCAGTCCTTGAGTATGAAATGAACCTTTTTGGAACTACACACATATTTTACATTAAAAAAGGCACAGTAAAGTCCTGAGTATTTAAATAGAAAACAATCTATCTCTAAGATTTTAACTTTCAGATAAATATTTTTTCATATAAAAGATGATAATTGTAACAGTGTTCTGACATTGATGTATCTATGTATGGTTGAGACCAAAAGATGATATACACCTATGATAAATCTAGGGACGACACAGTGGCTTACTGGTTAGCAAGTCCGCCTCACAGCAAGAAGGTCCTGGTTTGGAGTCCTGGGATAAGCTTGGGCATTCTGTATGTTTGCATGTTCTCCCCATGCTTGTGTGGGTTTCCTCCAGGTACTCTGGTTTCCTCCAACAGTCCAAAGACTCTAGGCTAACTGCCTATCCCAAATTGCCCCTAGGTGTGAGTGTCAGTGTGAATAGTGTGTGTGTGGTCTGGTGAGCTGTTAAGAGTACACCCTGCCTTTGCCTAGTGTGGGCTGATAGAGGCTCCAGCCTCCACGCGAGCAGATTAAGCGGTGTGTGTGTGTGTATATGTGTATATATATAAAATCACGCACTCACACACCGCCTAATCACTTAAGGCTTGCGTGGCTCACACACAGAGGAACCTCGGTTTTTGAACTTAATTCGTTGTTAAATGTTGTTCGAAAGCCGATTTGTTCATAAGAAACAATACGATGGACATTTTATTTTGTGATGGAAAACTCATCATTCATTTTCTGAACCACTTAATTGTAATTAGGGATGCAGGGAGTCTGGCGCCCATCTCAGCCAACTATGGCTGAAGGGGGTGGGGGTTTGGGGGTACGGGGTGTTGGACAGCTCATCAGGCCATCACAGGTGCTGGAAAACTATTGATTGAAAATACATCTGTATGTCTTTGGACTGTGAGAAGAAACTCCAGAGTAAATCCAGAGGAAACCCACACAAGCAGAAGACACACCCTCACTCGGGACTTGAACCCAGGACTTTCTTGCTGTAGGTGGATGTGCTAACCACAACACCACCATATATATAAAGATTTAATTTCATTCACCCAGGTGTGTTTAAAATTTTGATTCTTAAACAGAATGAAGACATAATCAGGATCCCTCATCATTTCCACATTCTTGTAATCATTTCCTGGCCTGCTGCCGAAGTAGGGTGCACGGTCCATATGTTATCTTTTAGCATGGTTTAGCACAATGGCTAGAACATGAGTTTAGTTCGCAGGTGTGAGCCTTGGTTCAAGCCTTAGAGACAGTTCGTACAGTGTGTCGTCATCCATCACCAGCGTTTTGTCAAGTAGGAACTGTGTGACCTGGACAGAGAAGAGGATGGAGTGTAAAGTTCAACATGTTTGGAAGGATCTTTAAAAGCAAAGAGTAAAATCTTTAGTATGATAAATAACAGCTGTTAAACTTGAAACTATGAATAGCTGCATCAGACTTGCAAAGTGATTGGTTGGTACAGGCTCGGACAAACTTCTTTTGGATTAAGATTAGCATTGGCTCCGCTAACCTACAGTATACTGCTGACTAATTAAAGTACCTTGGGTTGGTGTTCTATCCTGTAGGGAGCCTGCTGGAACTGTCGTATCTCTCTTATGATGTGAGAAATCTGTACATTACAAACAGGGATAGATACAGAAGGTTATACAGCAGGAATTATTTAATACTCCATTACTCCTAACTAACAACACAGTGACACTGCCTCACGGCAAGAAGGGCCTGGGTTTGCATCCCAGGCTCACAGAGAAAAATTTTGTGTTATCTCCCTGTGTTTGCATGGCATTCGTCCAAGTACTCCAGTTTCCTCCCACAGTCCAAAGACATGCATATTAGTCTAATTGGCTCATTAGCCAAGTGACCCTTAAATATGAATCAGTATGAATGGTTTTGTGTGTGTGTGTTGCCCAAAGATGTTTTGGTGAACTGTTAATGGTCTACCCAAACTTGGCATAGTGTTGGCCGAGATGGGCTCCAGTCTCCCTGTGACCCCAATAGGATTAAGCCGATGTGAGTGAGTGAAAGAAATTTTTGCGGAATCATGCTTTATACCCACCATTCTCATTTTGGAGAAATTGACCAGACCCTCTTCTGTGAAATTTGGGGTACCTTCTTCAATAAATGCCAAGTCTGTTAGGTACATGCCCAAATATGGTACACATGGAGGATTGCAGCTGTAGGGGACAAACAAATAAACAAGAGCACACTCCTTTATAAACTGCATATCTACTACCACTGCAGTATGAATTCCAAGCTTACTTTTTCAGGGTTTCCCTTAAGTTTTTAAATCTTCCTTCAGAAGACACTGTTTTCTGCAGTCTGTCCATTAGTGCCTTGGTCTAGTGACAGTATGAAATATACAGTTAACCAACCAACTTAGCATCAGTGTCATAATAGTCAAAACCTTCACAATCTTTAAAAATGAACTAAATATTTATTTAAAAAAATAATTTTGATATATTTTCATTGCTGAAGTCTGTATCTCACGCAGCGCTGAATGCTAACGCACATCGTGATATTTTGGATTCACCAGCATTTATCAGAAAATTTGGCGAATGCAAAAATCAAGGCTTGCTTCTTCCATTAGTGATGTTTAGTGACTATTAGCAACATTTGTGCGAATGCTTGTAAAAGTGTTTATGACAGACTTTTGCCAATCATTAGCGACTGTTAGCAAATGTTAGCGAGAGTGTCTGTGATGATTAGCGATTTTTTGCCACTCTTTTCTCACTGTTTGAAAACCTTTGGGACCTGTTGCCCACTGGTAAAATGTCACCCCAGATTTTCACTGGGGCACTCTTACCCCATTGATGGACCCAAGCAAACCCTCCTTACCACCATATTCACTATTTGGCGAATCAAAAAGAACTTTAGCGAGACGTGTTATAACCGTATTCAAAAAAAATTCTTTGCAAAGAAATTTTGATTGTGTAAGAAAAAACTTTCTCGACCCTAAAAACTGTTTAGCAACATTTGTTACGAACCCTGGGGAGACCCAAAATTTGCTACGTTCGTCAGCATTCGCTGCTCTGCGAGATACTAGCTTTAGAGTTTTAAATGGTGGAATATTTAAAATGAGGTTATTTCACTTTTTGCCCTTCAGCGTACCTGCTTGCACACTTTAGCCCAGGTCTTTTTTAGCCTGTATATGGCACTGCGATTAAGAGCAGATGTGATCTCCAGCACTCCATTGTAGTTGTTGAGGCATCGACAGATATCAGCCACTGCCAACCATTTTCCGACGGAGTTGGCCCTGGAGCTCACCTCTGTGTGGGACATTATCTCAGATGCCACCAGATTGCTCATCTGAGAGAAAGAGAGTGAGAGAGCAAGAGAGAGAGAAAAAAGAGAATAAGAAAGAAAGAGGGAGAGAGAAAAAAGAGTGAGGGGGAGGGAGGGGGGGAGAGGAAGAGGAGAGAAAGAGAAAGATTGAGGAGAGGGGGAGAGAAAGAAAGAGGGATGAGAGACAAAGGGAAGAGAGATGAAGGATAGAGAGAGAAAGAGAGATAAAGGAGAAAGAGAGAGAGGAGGAGAAAATACAAAGACAAAGAGAGAAAAGAGAGGAGAGAGAGAGAAGAGAGAATGTAGGAAAAGAAAGAGGGAGGAGAGAGAGATAATATTAGATGAAGAAAGAAAAATCTAACAAGTGTTTTTGAAATTTGGATTTCTGTGCTTACATCATTGAAGTGCTGACTCGTCTTCATGATGTATGGAGTTCTTTCGTTTTTGTCCACTTTCATCCATCCTTGGCCAAGAAATTCCCTGATGGAAGCATCAGGAAGATTATAAGAGTTCAATCAACAGGGATGTGAAAAATGCTCACAGGTTCCGAACCCTGGTCTTGGAGTCCGGCTATGCTGAACGTTAGTGTTTTCTGTGCTTGGTAACATCAGTATCACTTTTGGGCGATGGAGTTAAACAATATCATATATATATACTAATATATACTGTATTTCTGTTGGACCGGTGATCATTGGCTATATTTACATTTTTATTAGCATAACTTGTGGAACAGCATACACTTGGTGGTGTCTGAACATGTGTTTTTGACATATTGGACTTTATAGCTGTTGATGCAGGAGATGTTGTGATGCAGCTGAACTCATGTGTATGACGGAGGTGTGAGGCTTTGGAAGGACCTTCGAGGACAGAGGAGGGTTTAGCCGAAGCCCTGAAGATATGCTACTTTCAAATTTTGCTAGCTTTTCAGATTACCAACCCCAGATTTAAAGGAACCATGAGAGGCGTGTTGTATAAAGAAGAGTGGGTATAAACTAAACCGAAAGGGGTTCTATGTTTGTTTCTTTCTAAGGCAGAAACTAAACCTCAGCTACATCACATTCCTCAAAAGCATGTTCTTCAGAATTTTTACTTTTAGTACATATGTTTTGGGTGGTTATAATTTGTAACTTTTTACTCTCAATCAGATGCCTTCTAATTCATTTGTTAAATGAACAAAAATCTAGTGTGTTGATAAGAAATAGCAGCCTTATTTTTCCCTAATCCTAAACCAAAATTGCTGGTCTGCACCTGTTTGTGCTCTGGAGGGAGTGGGAAATAGAGTATAATTCAGGATGTGTTATACAATGCAGGAGTATTCCAGCCTTGCTTGATAAAAATCTTTATATATATGGTGGTGTAGTGGTTAGCACATCCACCTACAGCAAGAAAGTCCTGGGTTCAAGTCCCGAGTGAGGGTGTGTCTTCTACGTGTGTGGGTTTCCTCTGGATTTACTCTGGAGTTTCTTCTTACAGTCCAAAGATTGTATTTTCAATCAATAGTTTTCCAGCACCTGCGATGGCCTGATGAGCTGTCTAACACCCCGTACCCCCAAACCCCCACCCCCTTCAGCCATAGTTGGCTGAGATGGGTGCCAGCCTCCCTGTGTCCCTAATTAGAATTAAGTGGTTCAGAAAATGAATGATGAGTTTTCCATCACAAAATAAAATGTCCATCGTATTGTTGGATGCAATGCACCATGCAATTTTCACTCATGAAGCCTCATGCAACCTGTATAGACTCCTGAGTAAACAGCTACTGTTAGCACTTGTTTTCTCTACCGGTCCTCACCAAAATGCATTTTATATGTGACCCGCTCCAGGAAAATATGGATTAAGTTGCAAGGTAATGTTTTAGTAAGAGCCAAAATGTCTTACCTGGATAAAAATGCGATATTGCCAAAAACACATCCTTCAAAACATAATCTTCAACATGACCAAGTACAAATACTGTATCCAGTATAACACAATCTATTCATAATAAAATACTTGTTTATGAAAGGTTTCCATGTCCAAGTTTTTCTAAAACAATGGGAATATCCATTTAGTTTGTCGATTTTCAAACCTCATTTATGATTGCTCAGGGTATTTCCTTATCCATATTCACTACCAGAATCCCAGAAGGATCATATAACGATACACCAACGAGAAGCCTCAAAACAGACATAACTCGGTGTAAATAGAATTAATCTGTTTCTAAGAAGGCGAACATTCAGAAACTGGTTCCGTAACTGTAATTACTGTTTTCTCAAAAGTATCATTTCCTGATTAGCAACATACAAAGTGCTGTAACTCAGTCCATTTTTATGCGATAATCATGTATTATGCCTCATTATGAAGCAGATTCAGTTCTCTTTCCAACTATATCAATATTTCAGTATGTCAAATTTCCTATTTAATTCCTATTATCCTGGAGCGGGTCACAATATTAATGAATCTCTAACCTCAAAAAAAAAATACTCATGCACATGTCATTATACATAGGCACAGCATATGTGTTGTTTAAAAGGCTAAGTTTACTTTATTTTTGGTTTATGTTATGAATAGAAACTAATTTCTTCTTTTGAAACAATCTTTATGTTGTGTGTTCCACCTCAGAGGCCTAAATTCATGTGGCTGTGACTATTTAAAATACATCAGGCAGGGTGAGAATTGAATGTGTGCAACTGAGATGAATTAAGTGTAAGAGAGTGCTTAGTTTATATGCTGGTAAAGTCTCTGACATAACGTTATTCTTTAGACATTGCTTTTATGAATACCATACATTAGGTTTCATGAAAATAAGTGTTTCAGAAGAAGACTTCTCTTGTCCCATGAACATTACAGCACATTGGAATTCTTTCTTTGCATGCTCTCACTTGTTAGAAAATTAGGGTTAGCTATGTTATGGCACCCTTGAGAGAGAGAGAGAGAGAGAGAGAGAGAGAGAGAGAGAGAGAGAGAGAGAGAGAGAGAGAGAGAGAGAGAGAGAGAGGGAGAGGGAGAGGGAGAGAGGGAGAGAGGGAGAGAGGGAGAGAGAGAGAGAGAGAAGGGTCTTGCTCAAGGGCCCAACAGTGACAGTTTAACAGTTATTTTTTAGGCTTTAACCCCTAACCTTCTGTTCAGTAACTCTGAGCTTTAACCATTAAGCCTTCACTGTCCTACATGTTGGTGTAGTGGTTAGCATGTCCACCTAACAGCAAGAAGGTCCTGGGTTCAAGTCCAGGGCTCGGCAAGGGCGTTTCCATGTGCAGTTTCACATGTTCTCCCCATGCTAGCATGTGTTTCCTCTTGGTACTCCAGTTCCTCCTGAATTCCAAAGACATGCACACTAGGCTGATTGGCTGATCCAAATTGCCCCTAGATATGAATGTCAGTGTAAATGACTGTGAGCTTTTGCCCTGCAATGGTCTGGCAAGCTGTTCTAAGTGTACCCTGCCTTCGCCAAGTGACCGCTAACAATGCACTAGCAATTGAGTGGCGAGGTTGGTGTCTAATATAGTATATATTAATACATGTCTATTACTTCTTTCATTTCACACGCCACTGTACTGCCCACATTAATAATGTATTTCATATGGGATACACACTTTACCAGGATACGGATAGTCTTGGGTTCTAATTCGAGTTGTAATGGACAGCTGTTACAATGTTTTTTTTTTGCCCCTATCAATAAAGCTTTTGAGTAGAACATCCATAACCAAAAAACAAATTCTTTTACTTTTCTAAAGGTGTAGTTACGCTGAGGTGGTGTGTGTATGCAGGTGGAGAAGAAGTTTAGCACGGGTCTGTACTGTGAAGGAGGATAAACTAAAGAGTAACAAGTAGCATGACACACCGAGTCCTGTAGTGCCATTTATTTTATCTCTATTTGTATCTTTTCAGAGGAGCCAATAAACCCACAGACAGAAGATCTCAATTAAAGAATAACTCAAAGCTTATTCTTATCTACTTTGTACTTACTCTTATTAAATTTATTGACTATTAAAAGATACTCACTCATAGGGAATACTTCTGAACACAATGTGGTCCAGTAAAGTGATTTGCTCAGCCAGTTCCATGGCATTCAGAGACTCAAAACACTCCATTTTTGGGTATCCCACCTAAAAAACAAACACACACTCACTCATTTGACAAAATGCTTAATCCTACTAGGGTTACAAGGAGACTATCTCAGCCGACTCCAGGTAAAGGCATGGTATACCCTGGACAGCTTGCCAGTTTAACCCAGCGACCACACACACAAAATAAGTTACATTCACATATAGGGGCAATTTGGAACAGCCAGTTAGCCTAAGGTGCATGTCTTTGGACTGTGGAAGGAAACAGAATACCTGGAGGAAACCCATCCAAACACAGGGAGAATATGCAAACTCAAAAGAAATGCCCTTGCTGAGCCAGGGACTTGAACCCAGTACCTTCTTACTGTGAGGTGGATATGCTAATCACTACACCACCATGTCACCCTATACTAATGCAGGCATGAGGAAATACTAAGCGATAGTAATCAGAAGTTGTATGCCTATATTTTCAGATTCTCCAGATCACTGCTTTACTGAAATGGCATTAAATAAGTGGATGTGAACAAGGTAGTCGCTGGCATGACTAGGGATAGAGCAAAGTTTGTTTACACCTAAGGGGTCTGCAAAAAGCATTTTATTGGTTTACTGTAGGAATAACATACACTCAGTACATCAAATGATTAGATGGTGGGAATAACAAAGCAAACAAGAGGGACACTCACAAAGTGCAAGGTACCGCCACCAAGAACGAATGGATTATTATCAACTGGCATAGTTATAATGGGAATGTAATATCAACTGGCATATTTATAAGTTAAAATGGATGTCTGGTGGACATTTTGCCCAATATTAAATACTAGTCATTTTTCTGGAGTTTGGGAATTTTTTTCAACATGATCCCCTGCACAAATCACCTCCAAAATGTGATGGTTTGTTACTTGTATCACACCCTATGCTAGGAAATGATTTCATCCAAATCTGTGCACAAAAACAGACAAACAGAGTAACATAACCTAATCCGAGGTAACCATTCATACCATATTACTATTCATATATCATCTGGAATTTCTGGGTGTCACACACTGTTTTCTGATCATTTTTTTTGAGATTTTAAGGATATTTCCAAGAAAACAGGTCATACATTTGCTTATAAGAAAAACCCTAACAAATTGTAAAATCTAATTTACTCGAATTTTTCCAACATTTTATGGTAAAAATTTTAAATCTCCCATGTGAAGGACTCCTATGTCAAAGAATCTGGCCCTGTGACGTCCCACTGGTTTGATGCTGGAAGGTCACATATACTGATTTGTCTGACTGACCTAATGTACCAAGGCAGATCAACTGCTTTATTTCACTGCGACAAGGAAAAAGCTTTTTAGCTCAATATTTCTAAACAAACATTTAATACACACAGTATGTTAGAATGAAGTGTACAGACTGTACTCACTGTTTGGAGAATATCTTTGATTTTTGGTTGCGTGTCATCTGGTTCTTGTTGAGAAAAGGCACTGAAGTAGAAAAAAACATGACAATTTGTTAGATGATTGTTAGTCTTCAGTTTCTGTCAAGTAACTGCAGATTATTTATTTTCTGAAAAAACTAGTGTAATAACAATGTAGGTGTGAGATGATGCCCTTCTGTTGTGACATTTGATGTTGTCTGTATTGTGTTTAACCTCATTCAAAGTGCACAAAGAAATGTTGGTACACTGGGTAGCATTTGGATGTAACCATTACTGGTACTTCAAAAACAGTCACTTTTCACATACAAAGCTTGGAGAATATGTAGTTTAATTTCATATGGAGCCCTGTGAAGGCCTGGCGAACTGTTCAGGGTGAACCTTGCCCTCGGCCAGAGTCGGCTGAGATGGACGCCAGCTTCCCTGCAACCCCAATTAAGATTAAATGGTTCAGAAAATAAATGAAAGTGACAGGGCTACATTCTATTCTCGTGATTTCGCACTCTTGCGTGAGTGAAACAGACTCCAAACAGTGGCCTTTTGAAACAGGCTAGTGCAAATTTTCAAACGCATTTTAGAACATTGCAATTTCATAGATTTAGTAAAAAAAACCACCTGATGATAAATATGTACATATGTATGTAAATTATTAGTGCAACAGATTTGGAAGGATTTCCTTTCATTCTGCTTTGAGGTAGGGAGCAGAGGTGCATTCACTCTTTTCTACGTCAATGCCACCTGTGTGTTTACCTAATGTTTCTAGGGTGTCTAATGTGTCTTGGTAGTACATTAATTGATTAATAATTAATTCATTTCTTCATTCAGTCATTTATTTTCCAAACCCCTTAACACTTTTAGGGCAGGCAAGGTGGATGTTGCTGAATAGTCCCTGAGACAACGTGATAAAGTGATAAAACTTTGGAAATAACCTTAGTATGTTGTTTGCAGCTTTTCTTTCCTGAGGTAGTAGATCATGATCCCTCAGCACTTCCTCTAGCAGAGTGATCACTCCAGCCTTCAGTTCAGCATTCATATCAAAATCCTGTGCAACACACACACACACACACACACACTTTTACATCTAAGGTATTTGGCTGAGCTGAGCAGTTGAGGGTTAAATTCTTTGCTCGAGGGCCCAACAGTGGCAGCTTGGTCATACTGGGGCATGAACCACATACCTTCTGATCAGTAAATGAGAGCCTTACCCACTGAGCCACCACTGCGCCCATCACATACATGCATGCACGCAGGTAAGAAAGCAAGTGCACACACACACACATGCACAAATTACATTAATTAATCCATTATTCTCAATCAAGCTCTTTATTCTGTTTAGGGTTGCAATAAATCTGATCCCAGAAACACTGGACAGAAGACAGGAACAGGAATACACCAGCACCAAATCATGGACAAAATTTAATAACCTTCATGCTACAAGCCAGTTGCTTTGATAAAAACAAAGTGTCATATTCTGCCTTGGTCATGACACATATAGAGAATGGAGTTAGCAGTGCAGAGCTGTAGGGGACCTGTTGACATTTTACTGCCATCATTACCACGTGTAGCATAAGGGTGATGAGCACAGCAACTCTGACTGAGGTGTAAGACACAAGAATCCAAGGAATATCTGTGAAACCACCCCAGCTGATAGGCTTAGTATCCCTTATTCACCTGTTCTACATATTGTTTTGGTTCTGTATCTGTTTACAATAACAATAACGAGAAGGCATGACTGGGGGAACAATCTTTAATATGCACGATTGGTGGGGAGTAGAAAATTCTGAGATCAACTGTTCTCCTTTCCCCAGAATCCATCCAAAGATTTATTGCCGCCCTCTGGTGGCCTTTCCTGTTACTTGTTTCTGTTTTTGATCCACTATTGTGCCTTTTCCTTTGCTCCGCCCCTACTTACTGTTTTTTGTGCACCAATTTGTATTCACATCTGTGTTCAATCTATTTGCACTAACTTCCCTATATATTCCTTGGTTCCCTACTGTGTCTTTGTCAGATCATCTTGTTTGTCTCCAGCCTTGGATGTATTTTTCCTGACGTAGTCCTACTAGTTGTAGAGAGATTTTTTTTGTTTTTAGATTGTTCATGGTTTCCCTTCATTTAGTTTTTTGTTGTTGGCTCTGGATAAGAGCATCTGCCAAATGCCGTAAATGCAAACATATATTCAACGTGTCAAGGCTTGCTAGTACAAAAACCTTGAAAGGAAATGAAACAGAATCACCTGGATGGATTCCCCAAAGGAAGGTCTCAGTTGGGATTGTATATTGGTGCCCTTGACCTTGCTTCAAGGTCACAGCAGTCAAGTTAGTGGATTTTTCTATATTGGGCTTCTCCAGACATGTTATTGAGATACATTTGAAAGGACATTACATAAGGTCACCACATCTGTTGCTTGGGATGTCCTCGGGTAGATGTTGACTCAGAAGTCAACTTCGATTTTGTGCCTTTATGTATATTTATAAAATATTATGAACATATTATTTTGACTTCCCAGTTCTGACTAATGTCAAATGGCCCTGGCGCTGGGAGAGTCTAGACCCATGGTCTGTTTTTCCTTGAAGTTTCTTGTTTTGTTTTGTTGTACTGTTAAATGTAGACTTGGTGAGATGGAAATATGGAGCTGACCTGCGAGTGCTTGGAAACCCAGTGCCGCAGGACGTTGAGCACCCTGTTTGTGGCGGCCCGACGAATGAGAAACTCCTTGTCGTATGACTTGTCTGGGCTGCTGAAACCTAGTGAGAGTAAATAACAATCAAACTAACATTACAAAAAAATTTGCAATGTTAGTTTATGATTAAACATAACCTTGAAGATACATTATAGGGTCAAAGGTCGGTGGACACCTGACCATCACACCCATACTTTCTGAACATCCCTTGCTAGGTTTAATAACATTTACTGGTATAGTAATCAGTACTCTTCTGGAAAGGTGTTCCAGTAGATATTGCAGTGTGGTTGCTGGGAATTTCCAATTAAGGCACAGAAGCATCCATGAGGTCAGGGAGGCCTGGAGTGTAGATACACTTATCTTGGAAAACAATGGGCCTTTTGCAAGAACCATGCATACTTACAGATTTGTTGGTACATGTCAAGTATGAAGAGTTTGTTTAATTGTGGCATTTACCTTTACCTTTCATTGATTAATTGATTGATTCATACATTCATTTGCCAATCTGCTTAATCCTAACTCAACCAACACTGGACAAAGGCAAGGGTACACCCTGAACAGCTCGCCAGTCCATCGGAGGGCCAGCGCACACACACACAATGGTTCACATTTACACTCACACCTAGGGGCAATATGGAATAGCATATGTCGTTGGATTGTGGGGGAGGAAAACCACGCAAGCATGGGGAAAACATGCAAACTCCTCAAAGAAATGCCCTCGCTGAGCCCGGAACTCAAACCCAGCACCTTTGCGATGTAAGACACCTACTTTGCCACAGTGCTGCCCTATAAGGAAATTATGAATACTAATGCTAATGTTCTTGCATGACATTGTGCATTGACATTATGGAACATATTATAACATATCTGGTCCAGTTAGTTCCAGAGAAGGGTGATTGTAATGGTACAGTATAAAAAAGACAACTTATGCATCTGTATGACTGCAAATGATTGGTTTAGTTTGGGGAAGAACTATGTATTGCAGTGTGATGGTCAGATTTCCACATCCTTGGGGCAATTTAGTGTATTTCAAAGCCAATTCGATATGCTAGAGAAGTCCTGTACAGAAAAATAGCAAAAGTGTTTTTTTAGATAAAGAAAAAGAATAATATCTTTGTCATTTTTAAAGGTTTTTACACCAAATCCAGCTGTCTTTTGGGATGTTGGACATGGCCCAGTGAATACAAGTCTTTCTAGAATCTAGATCTGAATTATACTTCATAGAGAAGTAGATCTACAATAGATCTAGTTTAGACAGTCTGACAGACTATAACAGTACAATCAATAATAGAAATCAGCCTAGTCTCTATCTAGCTAATATATTTTAATAGCTAATATATTTTAATAGCTAATGTATTTTAATAGCTAATGTATTTTAACAGGTGAAAACTCACTTGTGGAACGATATTCAAGCTCTTCTGGATTCTACGTTCTGGTAATTATTGCAGTTCATGGTGTAACACTCCTTTCGTTTAGTATGATAGCCGTGGTCTCATTCATTTACATTCTAACCACCATGTTCCTGTTTCCAGTATGGCGGTTCCATGTCACATTTCCAAATAACATACAAATCTACCAGTCACCATTCCAGTTTATAATACATCTCAGTGGTTTCATTAAACAGCAAAAAACAAATATAGTAACACCATAGGTGGCTTAGAGCTGCTGTTGAATTGCACCAAACACTTCACTATCAAAAAGTAACTGTTAAAAAAATATTATTGAGTTCTGCTACATCTTTTACCTCCTGGCTGTCTGTAACGGGGGTGTCGTGGGGTAGAGGGCAAGCTGCACAGAGATAAGTCTCCTGACTCAACAGAGGTAGGTGTCTCTGGGATGAGCTTGTCAAATGACAATGACTCTAAGAAATCTGTCAGGACACAAAATGACCGTATTAATTTAAGGGACTCTGCTGGGTTATAGAGGACTAACTACGCACAGACACACAGATAGACAAGGTATACATACAGTTATACTAGAAACAAGATCTAGGCACACTTAGGTCCATAAGAATTGGAACAGTGCACTTTGTAGGGTGGCACAGGGTGTAGTGGTTAACAGGTCTGTCTTACAGCAAGAAGATCCTTGGTGCGAGTCCCTGGCTTGAGTGTTTCTGTGTAGATTTTGCATGTTCTTCCCGTGCTTGCGTGGGTACTCAGGTTTTCTCCCACAGGCCAAAGACATGCACATTAGGCCAACTGGCTGTTCCAGATTGTCCCTAGGTGTGAGTGTGAATGATTTTGTGTGTGGTGGCCCTGCAATGGACTGATGAGGTGTTTTGGGCACAGATACAGTTTCAAATAATTGTTTGGGATGATATCAGAAGATTGTGATTCTGTATTTTAGTGCAGTGAAAATGGAGGTTACAGGGTTAACGTGGTGACCCAGACATTAATCTTTTCTAAGCTAGTACAGGTTGGGTAACCAAATGGCCAATCACATAAGAAGATCAGAACAAAGTCCAAGTAATCCAACTACTCCTCCCCGTTCCACACTGTGGTCATGCAGCGACTTTTACACTGATTATGTTTGATTCAGTTAGTTGGAATAGTAATCTGGGTAACTTGGTGGTGTATTGTTTAGAACGTCTGACTCACAGCAAGAAGATCCTGGGTTCAAGTCGAGTGTGTTCTGTATGTGGATTTTTGCATTTTCTTTCCATGCTTGTGTGGGTTTCCTCCGGGTAGTCCGGTTTCCTTCCACAGTCAAAAGACCTGCATATTAAGCCAATTGGCTGATCCAAATTGCCCCTAGGTGGGAGTGTATCTGTGAATGGTCATGTGTGTGTTGGCCCTGTGATGGTCTGGTGAGCGGTTCAGATTGTACCCCACCTTTATCCAGAGTCAGCTGAGATAGGCTCCGACCTCCCTGCGACCCTAGTAGGATTAAGCGGTTTGGCGAGTGAGTGAATGAGTGACATGAGAGTGTAAAATTTAATTAAAAATCATTTTTGGGGGTCAGCTGATTTTTTTTTTAATGAGCAGAGGGAAAAGGACCCACGATGAATGTATATACAAATTTTTACTTGACTTACTCCGCCTAACACTCCTCCTCAGCTTTCCACAGAACGCATCAATACGTGGGAGTTCCCCACCTTCCTCTGGTGTGGTGGAGCCTAGCTCAGGTGAACTGGGGCCCTTGCTCAGGTCCAATGGAGCCTTAGTACAGTTGGGGGGTGGAGAAAACAGCATGGGGTTATAAGTGGATGTAGGACTAGTGACCGCCAAAGACGAGGCTGTGAGATCCAGAGCCATGACTTTCCCACCACTTACAGGAGAGCTGAGTGACAGTTTACGGCCATGCATGTGGGATGATGTCCAGGATGAGATCGAGAGAGGAGGAGGTGTAGAGAACTTGCGTGACAGCCGGGGGGACTTGTTGCTCAGGAGCTCATTGCCCCATGGGCCCTGGTTAGTGGCAAAAAATAGCTCTAGAGACCTGGGAAAGCAGAGGAGGTTAAGAGACGTAACAAGAGGAAAAGGGAGTGAGAAAAACAGAGAGATTATTAAATACAAAGCAACAATATTCTCACTGAAGCAAGAAACATGGTGGATTTATTCCAAAATCAGCATTCAGTATGACTGTGCTGGGGCCAGGGAATCCCTACAATCCCTAAGAGTATAACAGAATGTTAGGGTTGCTGTGATGTAAGACATTCACGTCCTCAAAATTAATAAATAATTAATGATGAAGCTGAGCACATTATCTATGACACACAGTGTGAGATGAGATTTTGAAGATGGGATGAGAGACAAGAGTTTACTTAGACTGGTCCAGGGGACGCCTAGTGATCTTCAGACTGTAGTCTGGACAGATGGAGGAGATGGATAAACGGTCAGACGAGTGATACTGAGTCCTGTAAATGGTAGTAACAGTGGAGCAGGGAGGAACAGGGAGGGTTTCTGATTACAGCTCAATTTACTGTACACACTACTACAACCCTTCAAACACAGATTTATTTTTTTCCTCTATTAAACATTACAGAAAAGTTCAGTACATGTGATAAGTATTCACCCTCCTTAAACTGTTAATTTTAATTGTGGTGTAGTGGTTAGTGCATCCGCCTCACAGCAACAAGGTCCTGGGTCCAAGTCCCACCCTGGGCGAAGGTGTTTAATTGTAAAACTGCACCAGTTCTGGTGATAGTAAAAGGAGGAACTATGATATTCCAAAGGTTACCAGGGAGTGAAATCTCTGGCTAACAAAAATCCACAATAAAGGCTTCTCTGCTGACCTGGACTAAAGAAAAGTATTTATCAACCACTTCACAGGTCCAAAACTGAGTTGAATAATAAAGTTGTTGGTTGTTAAAAAATTAAGGCATAAAAGCTTTGCTGGTGTAGTGGTTAGCACTTCCATCTCACAGAAAGAAGGTCCTGGGTTTGAGTTCCAGGCTTGGGGAGGCAGTTTGCATGTTCTCTTGTGCAGCTTTCCTTCAGATGCTCCTTTTTTCACTGACAACTTAAAGATATGTACATTGGAGTAACTGGCTGTTCTATAATGTCCCAATTGTGAATATATGTGTGATTGGTTGTGTTTGTATGTGTTGCCCTGTGAAGGATTGGCGAGCTGAGATAGGGCTGGAGTAGAGGGGTTAAGTGGTTTCGCAAATGAACATATGACTGAACGAATGATTTATAAGAAGACAGAGAAAAAAAGTCCCATAATCAGGCTTTTAACCATCAAGTTTAAAATTGGGTTCAAATCTTCACTGTACTATAAACTTAATTCACTAGTTTATATACTACAAGTATGACTATTCTTCGATACCTGCATGTTGAATGTTTTTATTTTATGATTGTGCTTATATATACTTTATTTTCTTTACTTTAGTGATATCCACACATTTGTCTGTTAGTATATCTGAACCCAAATTTCCCAAAGTTAAGATTTCTAAGCTAACATTGCCCTTCAGTTGCTTCATGGAATATGCACCGATGGTATTTATCAGATATTTTACTATTTCTGAACAGGCAATATTTGGGTAGAAATTCACATCTCGCCATTTCTCATCTCATACAGACCTTTATCACTGATTATTACTGATGTCCTTCAATTTCTGCACATTCCTGGTTTAACAAACACCTTCTAACATGCTTATAATGAACATTCCTTATCCTTTAGTCATACTGATGGGCTGTGAGGCCAGTGTGGACAAAAAGAAAATTTTCTGGAAGCACGGTAAAGTGGTTATTCCTCTCTCTATTTTGCCACACAAGATGTCTGCTGACATGAAGGATCATGGGTACTATGCAGGGGATTACCCCTCTATACCATTAAATCTGTAATAAAAATGGAAAGATTATATTACAAGACTGACTCTCCTGAGAAGAGGCTGTCTGTCAAAACTGACTGCTGTCACTGCTGTCCCCCCAGTGCAGCCAACTGGGTAATCAAAGGCCTGGTATGTCTCTCAAACCATTTGTAAACAGTAGGCCACTGGGCTGCCTTCAGCATGTTTCTGCCCCATGATGGCCTGGTGAGCTGGAGGGTGCACCCTGAACAACTCGCCAGTCTACTACAGGGACAACACACACACAATCATTCACACTAACACTGATACCTAGGGGCAATTTAGAACAACCCACTCACTCACACTCACTTGCGATCCAAGTTAACTTTGAATCCTACTAGGGTTGCGGAGAGCCTGGAGCCTATCAAAGTTGACAATCCACACTATTGGGGATCTACACTGTCACCACTGTTGGGCCCTTGAGTAAGACCCTCAGTTGCTCAGTTGTATAAAAATGATAACTAAGTCGCTCTGGATAAGAGCCAAATGCTGTAAATCTAAATGTAAATGTTAAAATACTTATGCAATCAAAAAACTTCAGGATCTGCGAGGCCTTACCTGTAGGGGATGGAGGTGAAAGGCCTCTTGTAGATGTCGTTTAACTTGTCCATGACTACAGCTGCAGTGGTAAAGATGCGGTATGTGTGCAGAAATGTGTTAAGGAAGTCGATAGATAGGAAGCGCAGGTCAGTGAGCCGCTCCAGAAGGCGGTCAACGCTAGCATAGCGGATCTGCGGCACTTTGCATGAGTTGAGTGTCTTGCTAAAGCAAATATCCACATCATCATTGTGTAACCGTGTGTCTGACCTGCGGAGAAATATTAGCTTTCTATTTCACAATTTCACTTCATATAATAGATCAAGTTAAAGGCAAAGTTTTGCAAAAATATTATTCATGACAGAAAGCTGTACATAGAACATAATTGCAATTTTCCAGTAATATTCCTAAACATGTAGGAAAATCCCTTTAAATGTCTGTTGTTCCATGAGGAACTGTGATGTACATCATATTCATGTGGAAAAAAATTATCCTTAGTGCCCTTGTATCAATATTATTCATGGAGCTCCTCAGGGATGAATATTTAATCCCCTCATGCTTTATTTGTACAAGCTACTATCAGATTCAATTATTCATTCATTCATTTTCTGAACCGCTTATTCCTAATTAGGGCCAGGGGGAGGCTGGCGCCCATCTCAGCCGACTCTGGGTGAGGGTGGGGTACATTACAGGGCCATCAGTCACACAACCATTCACACTCACACCTAGGGGTGATTTGGAACAGCCAATTAGCCTACTGTGCATG
>JBCNYG010000008.1:12581819-12593791 GCA_039654305.1 Porochilus rendahli | reverse complement strand
GTGTGGGTGTGTGTGTGGGTGTGTGTGTGTGTGTGTGTGTGTGTGTGTCTGTGTGTGTGTGTGTGTGTGTGTGTTTATATTGTTTCACAGTATCAGTGATGTTGCTTTTAAATTAATAGTAATCTAGCTGATCATTGATGAGAATTAAGTTTAAGTTAGTTTACACTAAACTAATGACTGCACTACATTTGCACTAAGGGATTACTGTTCTTCATTTAACATCTTTAACTGAAATATGGTTTATATTTTCATAGACGGAGTGTGAGAGAGAATTTACATTTTTCTCACAGAACTTACAGAACTGAGAAATTGGTGCATCCATCTGTGCTGATGCCCCACCCTTGGAGTTAAGTTTTTGGACCTGGGTGGGCGGGACTGGCTTGTGTGATTGGCCTGTTGCCCGGTACATTGCCTGCACCCATAGGATGCGGTCCTGCTCATCATCGCTGGCAAAGATCACAGTGTCGCCCTCTTTGACGGCATTAAAAAAAGCACGGCCTCCATCCAAACCTAAAAACAACAAAAGATTATTCCATTGAAACTATTTCACAGATCATCAGTGAAAGAGGTGAATGAAAGGTGAGGTGAATGATGTCCTTAATACCTTTAATATTGTCAGATAAAGGTGTCAGAAAAGAAAATGTGGGCACAGCTTGAACCACAAGTCAACCAGGAACTTGTACAACAATATAGCTAACAAAATGTATTCATACTTTTATCTATGAAAAAAATCTACTGTTGAGATAAGCATTTCAGATGAAGGTTCCCTTTGTGCTATAAGGTACATTTTTATCTTTAAAAGTGCCCAGCCACTTACCAGGCATACAAATTAATCATGGAATTAAGTACCAGCTACTGAAAATAAAATGGAATATTCTGTCCTTCTAGACCCATTTGCTTTCTCCTGTATGCAAGTATCAATGACCCCTCCATCAGGCACAATGATGTTAATAAACATTGCCATCTTGAGTCAAGCAAGCAACCAGGACACTTGATCTCTGACTTTTCTACTTTCTACAAAATGGTGTTGCACTGCCAAGCTATCACGCATGTGCAAGATTGTTCCTTCAGTCATTTTGTAAACAGACACAGAACCAAAAAAATATACAAAACTGGTAAATAAGAGAAACTAAGCTTGTGAGCTGTGGTGTTTATTCTCAGGGAAACCTTTGTATTTAGCCAAAATAAATGGATAATGGAAAATAAAACACATGGGCTATTTACGAGTGAATGGGCACATTTGAAGAACTAATTTCAGTGAGGCACATCATGAATAACTTTAGCTGTAAATTGGTAACACTAGTCGTTGCTCAAGCTGATATTCCACAAGAAAAATGGGCATCAGTTTAAATTAGGGCTGGGCAATAAATCATCAAATAATTTCATCACAATACACGCGGGCCAGTCCATGAGGTTTAGCATCATCTTGCATTAAGTGTAACCCAGGGCCAACCACACCAGCATATGGTCTCACAAGGTGTCTGAGGATCTCATCTCGGTACCTAATGGCAGTCAGGCCAAAGAAATGCCACCCCACACCATTACTGACCCACTGCCAAACCGTTGCAGGCAGCAGAATGTTCTCCACGGCGTCTTAAGACTCTGTTACGTCTGTCACATGTGCTCAGTGTAAACCTTTCATCTGTGAAGAGCACAGGACGCGAGTGGCAAATTTGCCAATCTCTGTGTTCTCTGGCAAATGGCAAACGTTCTGCATGGTGTTGGGCTGTAAGCACAACCCCCACCTGTGAAAGTCGGGCCCTTATACCACCTTCATGGAGTCTGATTCTGACCGTTTGAGCAGACATATGCACATCTGTGGCCTGATGAAGGTCATTTTGCAGGGCTCTGGCAGTGCTCCTCCTTTTCCTCCTCGGACAAAGGCAGAGATAGTGGTCCTGCTGCTGGGTTTTTGCCCTCCTACGGCCTCCTCCACGTCTCCTGATGTACTGGCCTGTCTCCTGGTAGCGCCTCCATGCTCTGGACACCACGCTGACAGTCACAGCAAACCTTCTTGCCACAGTTCGCATTGATGTGCCATCCTGTATGAGCTGCACAACCTGAGCCACTTGTGTGGGTTGTAGACTCCGTCTCATGCTACCACTAGAGTTAAAGCACCGTAAGCATACAAAAGTATACCAAAACATCAGCCAGTAAGCATAGGAACTGAGACGTGGTCTGTGGGCACCACCTGCAGAAAAACTCCTTTACTGGAGGTTTCACGGATCAGGCAGCGCCATTGTTATCACTGTTTAAAATGGAAAAATAAACCATAAAATCTCATTTTAATTTTTTTTGTATTTGCAGCAAGTAAAACTTAGAATGAGTTAAAAAAAAAAAACATCCTTAAGGAGCTTTTGGTGTACTTATGTTTACATGTAGTATGTACTAACTCTGAATGAGTAGGCTCAAAAGACACTGGTAGCTACACAGCACTATTGTCTCAAAGCATACAGAGCTCACCTGACCTGTCTGTGTCATGATTAAAATATGTATAATAAATATTAATATAAAAATCTCATTTAAATTTGTAATGTTTTTCTTTATGTTTCCACTTAATAAATATTATAGAGACACTGTTACACAGCTCTTACCATATGCACCTGTTCACACATATGTTTTGGGGCTCACCTGTGTTCATCATGATATAAAAAAACTAAAACAAAACAAAAAACCCCACAAAAACTAACTTTGGTTTGTGTGTAGTATACCCTAAAACAGTAATGTGCCACAAATGCAGTGGATGTAATTGAATTCAACAGGTTATATAGCAACATCCACCAAGCTATACCCAGCTAAATTGTTAAAAAAAATAGTTTGTTTATGTGCGAGTCTGAATGGTAGTCTGTGAGCCTTTCTTTTCTGTTTAGGTTTGGTTCCAAATAAAGCTCAGTTCTGTTTTATTCTTGCATGTGTGGGATCTGCATACCTTGTTCCTAACTAGTATATGATTGTGTGCTAGCGAGGTAAATAAACACAATTAATTATTTTTCATTTGGTTATTTTATACTGTCATATTTGTAGACATACTTTAGGTAAAATAGTCACCGTGATAGATACAATAACATTATGCTTACATTATAAATATAAAGGAGTTTTGATGGTCGTATCCCAAATGACCCCGTGCTTCCATTAGAAGTGCTCTCCATAAAGTACAAATGTCTTCTATACACTATCTAGTACACTATCTACTTTTTAAAACTGAAGTTTTTTGAAGATTTCTGATCACAGGTTACTTTCGACTTTACTGATCAGAAGGTTGGAGTTTCAAGCCCTAGTACCAAGCTTCCACTGTTGGGCCCTTGAGCAAAGCCCTTAACCCTCAACTACGCAGTTGTATAAAAACTGGAGAGGGGTGTCTGCCTTTGCCATAAATGAAAATGTAACTTTACTTAGGTTGGAACCCTCAACATTCCGATTATTAACCCCGATCCTTTACTGCACTCTACACAGATTTAAAGACTATTAATTATAATACACTGCATGCCAGATTTCCAGATGTGGACAGCCAAAGGTTAAACACCATTTCACATTTGGGCAGCTGTGGTCTAATAGTTAGAGAAGCAGGTCCCAAAACACATTTTTCCTGCTGGTTTCGGAATCCAACCAGCAGGAAATGTGTGGCGTTGGGGGAGTGAGCTGCACCATCCCTTCCTCCACCTTCATGGTTGAAGTGCCCCTGAGCAAGGCACCTAACCCCCAACTGCTCTCCGGGCACCCCAATGTGTGTGGAAGCCCATTGCTCCAAGTGTGTATGCTCACTGTGGATGGGTTAGAAGCAGAGGCAATCCCTTGCAGGATTAATACAGTATTAATATCAAAAAAACAAAACAAACAAAAAAACTGTGGTCAGATGAGGACTTACAGGTCTGTAGTGAAATCCTAATAAACAAGTGCAGGTTATTCAAAATGGTTTACATTTGGTGGTTAGTATGGTGTCTCACACAGACACACACACACACACACAATAATAATAATAATAGTAATAATAATAGTAATAATAATAAAAAAAGCCCAGTGGCGCAGTGACGCATATGAGAGCATGTTCGCCTCACAGCAAGAAGACCTGGGTTCAATTCCCGGGCTGAGGGTGTTTCTGTGTGAAGTTTGCATGTTCTCCCTGAGCTTGCATGGGTGTCCTCTGGGTACTCCCGGTTCCTCCCACAGTCCAAAAACATGCACAGTAGGCTAATTGGCTGTTCCAAATTGCCCCTAGATGTGAGTGTGAGTGGTTGTATATGTGTTGGCCATGAGATGGCCTACAGAGCTGTGCAGGGTGTACCCTGCCTTCGCCCAGAGTCGGCTGAGATGGGCTCCAGCCTCCCCGAGACCCTAATAAGGATTAAGCAGCTTAGAAAATGAATGAATGAAATAATAATAATAATAATAATAATAATAATAATAATAATAATAATAAAGGAGTACTTGGTGTTTGTCTGGATGCTCTCTGCTGATGGGAGACACTTTGGGTGCAGGGACCCGTTCACAGGTGCTCCCTTCCAGTAAGTAAATCCCTGTTGGTCTGCTGCTGTGTTCATTCTCAAAGTAAAACAGGATGTTCTGATACAAGGCGAAGTATTTCTCGTTCCAGCGACTGTTCTCACTCGTTTTCTTGCTCAGAAAGCCCCGTTTGCTTCCTTCTTTCCGGGCGATGACAGCGAGATAAAGTGCGTGTCCTTCATTATAACGCACACTTTTCTGCATCTTCCACCGCGTCTCACTGCGCTCTGCATGAATCCGCAATCACAGCGCACCTTCAGAGTCACAGCAAAAGTCAAAGAGGTTCAAACGCACATCATCCAGGAACCATCCGCTCCGTGAGATTCGATCCAGCATCCAAACGGGACCTCAAGGAATAAATCCCCTCCGAATAAAGAGTACAAGTGCACTCAGATCTCATCAAACACCCGGACATCCGGCGCACACAATAATATCAAGCATCAGAAACAGATGGAGTGAACACACGGAGGGAAAACACGACCGACTGTAATCGGCTTTGGTTGGAACTTAAACACACACAGGGCTCCTGTGCTATAAAGATGCGCTGCTGGATCCCCAGAGCACTGAAAGGTGCTTTACTGTGGAACGCCAAAGGTGCCATAACCTTCCTACTAGCTCTGAACGGTGCTATAAATATATCTGCTTTGAATATTTCTTTTTTAAAAAAGCCCCGAATGTACCAACATTTCAGCTTTTCATTTCACAGATGCACTAATGGATATCCAGCTCTGTAAGCACGATACCGTATATCTTCTCTCCACTTCTGTCTTTGTGACACTTACATATCAGATTCAGTCAACGTGTCTGCAGGATGTAGTTTGTAGATTTTTATAAATCAGACAGAGAATCTAATTGTTTTACTTTTGTATATGATTACATGCTGTAGGGCTGAAGAGCCACAGCGGTCTATCCCACAAAAACTGGAAAAGGAGATAAGGTGATATTCTGACAGATGTGGACTAGTACACATCTGTACTAATCTGGTACATGCCAGAATAGTTCCTTCATCTTTATAGTGATCTTGATTCATATCGTGAGCATTATCCCTGATTTTTTTATATTGCAAAAACGTTCATGCCATTTTCCTCAAAAACAGCTTTCTGTTGGGTAGAACACTGGTTCTCAGCCTTTAAAGTTATTTTTTAATATAAATGGCACACGTTCACCTCACTGCAAAAAAGGTCCCAGCTTGATCCCTGGCGCATTTCTGTGTGAAGCTTGCACGTTCTCTGCTTGTGCAGGTTTCCTCGGAGTACTACGGTTTCCTTCCACAGTCCATAAACATGCACAGTAGGATGATTGGTGGCTCCAAATGGACACTAGGTGAGAGAGTGGTTGCATGTGTCTTGGCTCTGCAATGACCAGAACTACGACCGAAACAGAAAACCATGATATAGCAGATAAGTTTAACGATTCATCAACTCTCTCTACCTGGTAAAGCACCAATGTCACCCTGTAATGAACTCTTCACACATCATAAGTACCTTCAAACTCCAAGAATAAAATGAATGTAATTTTAGGAGAGGAATATGCAGTACAGCAGTAATATGAATTCCATCAAGAATAATAAACATATAGCCTATTAAAATCAAAACTGTTCTGGGAAAGTGTTAGCGCTGAATGCAGCAGCAATTCCAGGGGGATTATGGGGGATTACTGCTATGTCTATCTGTCAGTCCCCAAAATAGCTACATGGTTAACCCTTGTTCTATTTTATACACCAACAAACTGCATAATTACTACTACAGTAAAACATCATCATCAGGACACGTGGTGCATTATAGGAAGTTTATGTGCTGTCACTCTGAGCTTATATTTCATTATACTTACATTTGATTAAATATGACAACGAATTGCAGAGATATAAATCCATGTGTGTGCGCATACTCACTCTCTCTCTCTCTCTCTCTCTCTCACACACACACACACACACAACACACATGCACACAAGATAAGTGAAACCACTTAATGTTTGAGTTGATGTATTATTACTATACTGGTTCATTAATAGTTAGTTTGTTACTGCATATACATGTAGATTATAATATATTATAACTAATCAGAATCCCTACCTGAGAGCTCGGCCAATCAGCTCCCATGGGATAACGGCCGCGAAATCCTGCATGCAACAACCCGGACCAAACTCTCTATGATGACAGCACAGATTGCATATTTTATCACTAATTAATTTTTTCCTCATGACACCTTATGCTTAACCTATTTCTATCTTTAATACTGTAAGTTTTTCACCCAGTAAAGGTTTATCATACATGCAGTAGAAATAATTTTCTTCATTTAATTCCATTTAAAGAGAACATACATTTTACATTTTGAAGAGAATATCACATTTTATTGGAAGGCTGTTCATTCAGTGCCATCTTCTGGCAGGTAGTAAACAATAATCAGAAAACGGTGTTTTAAACTTTTCTTGAATAAGAGTGACTCTGTCAGAACCCTATAGAGATGAAACACTGACCAATCCACAGAAAATAAAAACCAATATAATATTTGATGTAAAGAAAATTCTGTATAATTTCACACAAGTTTCGATCCTGAGTTCTCTGTGTGGAGGTGCAGTTATTCTCACTCTCACACTCACTCATATGCTGAACTGCTTAATCCTATTAGGGTCGTGGAAATGCCGGAGCCTACCTCAGCCGACACTGGGTGAAGGCAGAGTACACTCTGAACAGATTGGAGTTTCTGAGGGGGAAAAACAAAAAAGAGCCCCCCACCCACCCCCCACCCCAATGACTCAGCAAAAAGCCCAGGGAGCTGCATACAGGAGAAAATCAAAGCATTTTGAAGCTAAGAGCCAATATAACAATTTAACAATATAACAACAAGGATTATCCTGAAAAAGAAACCATTTAATCCTATTAGGATTGTGAGGAGGCTGAAGTCTATCCAATACTGTGCAAAGACAGGGCACACACTGAACAGCTTGCCAGACCATCTCAGGGCCAACACTCACACAACCATTCATACTCACACCTTGGGGAAATTTGGAACAGCTGGTTAGTCTAATGTGCATGTCTTTGGACTGTGGGACGAAACTGGAGTACCCAGAGGAAAGACACACACACACACACACACACCCACACACACAGGGAGAACATGCAAACTCCTCACAGAAACATGCTTTCACCGTGCTTGTGCTTGGGTTTACTCCGCTTCTACGGTTTCCTCCCATAGTTCAGAAATATGCACATTATGCTAATAGGCTGTTCCAAATTGCCCCTACAGTAGGTGTGAATGGCAATGGTTAAGTGTGTGTTGCCCTGCGATGGACTTGTGAGCTTTTCAGGGTGATATTCCTAATGATTACTGAATGTGACAGTTGCCCTGTATTGGATCATTACCACAGTGTTGTAGGATCAATTCTTCAGGCTTCAGCTGTTCAGGGTGTAACCTGCCATCACCTGGGGTTGGCTGAGATAGGCTCCATCCTCCCTTTGATCCTAGTAGGGTAACGCAGTTTGGCAAATGAGTGAGTAAATGTATACAACCCTAAATCATATAAAAGTTGGTATGGTATGATAAAATTTGTTGATTTGTAAATGTGCAAACACATCCGTCTCATTGCAGGAAGGTCCTGAGTTTATATATTTTTCTTATTTGTTTATCATGATATTCAATTGTTGTCTATGTTATAATATCTATACCAGTCCAACCATCCAACATCCAATCAGTCCAACAGCTCATGAGACCAGTGCAGGACCAATACACAACCATTCACACCTACACTCACACTTGGGGTGATTTGGAACCACCCATTAGCCTAATGTGCATGTTTTTGGACTGTTGGAGGAAACCGGAGTACCCTGAGGAAACTAATACAAGAATGGCAAGAATCTGCAAACCCCACACAGAAACGCTCTCACCAAGCCTGGGACATGAACCCAATCTGTTTGGCTGATGAATATTTGGATTGTTGTATTTAGGAGACAGATGATAAGTGAGGCAAAATATAAAAGCCCAAGACGTGCCACGTTCAGGGACTCCGCAGGGGCTAACAGGGGCAAACCTGTGGTACTCCTGAGATTTAAACCCATAGCCATTTAGTCACCAGCACAGAAGCTTAAAGTTCCCCACTCAATTCTCATGTATATTAAATAAAGATGTAATATAGTGGTATCTGTTGGAAATAAAATGGAATTGATCACAATGTCTTTCTGAAAAATGTCTTTTGGTTCCTCCTGTACATGAGTGTTAATGACCCCTGCACCGCCATGATAAAAATAACATCACTATCTTTTTATTTCTCTTGAAATCATATCCCTTCTTCTGTTTCTTAAAACTTGATCTCAGACTTTTCCACTTTCTACCAATTTGCCACGTTATCACGCACACGCAAGATCGTACTTCTGGTCACACTGTTTTACTATTGTTATTGTAAACAAACACAGAACCAAAGGTAGATGTACAACAGGTGAATAAGAGATACTAAACCCGTGAGCTGGGGTGGAACTTTACAAACACTAAACTATTCATCATCTTTCTTCGTCTAACCATTTAATCCTTTTAGGGTCGCGGGGAGGCTGGAGCCTATATCAGCCGACTCTAGGTGAAGGTGGGGTACACCGTGAACAGCTTGCCAAACAATCACAGGGCCAACTCACACACAACCATTTACAATCACACACACACACACCTCGAGTTTTTGGAACAGCCTGTAGGCCTAATATCTTTGGACCGTTGGGGGAAACCAAAGTAAATGGAGGAAACCCACACAAGCACAGGGAGAACATGCAAACTCCACATAGAAATGCCCTCACTGTGAACGGGACTTGAACCCAGGATGCTGTGAGGCGAATGTGCTAACCACTACACCACTGTACCATCTCTTTAAACTAATCTTGTATTACCTTAATAGAAATTATAGCGTGTGGGAAGAAATGTTAAGTAATCAGAAAATTCTGCATCACGACCCTTTCTCTGATTTTTTTATCTCTCCCTCCCAAACAGCTCTCCAGTGTGTGTGTGAGTAAGCACTACATTGTCACTCAGATCTGACCGACGTCACACTTGCTATCTGCGCACTCACTCGTGCATTAACACGGCAGTCAGAGGACCAACCTGACCAAGTGACATTAACGCAACGAACACTCCACCTGCACAGAGACGTTTCATCACAGGATATCAGGGTGAGTGCTTGTACCTTTTCCCACTTATCTTAGGATTTTCAGACTAAAATACCTTTCCTCATTTTCCTTTAAATAGAATAATACAAAACGTATTTGGAAGAGATGCAAGGAATATGTCATCTGTCCTCTAAACCGTTCTGTTAGATGAGTGTGTGGAGCGAGCGTTTTGAAAAGCTGTACCTTGATGAGAATAGAAACACTCGACGACATCTTCAGCACCTCAAGTGCCACATCAGTATGTCATTTTGCACGTTATAAGCCGGCACTGGATTCTCTACATCTGTGCATGTCTTGTATGTGATAGTCTGCGGACAAATTCTTTACGTTTGGCCAGAAAATGTGTCTAAATGAGGAATGGTAGCACACGGTCACATGACACTTTAATTAAGGAACACTTGGCGATGTGATTCTTAGACTTCACACAAGAATCAAGCCTGCAAACAAAGCCTTTCCTCCTGAGGCACAAAAGGACATTGCTGACAGGGGCAGAAGTTCCTGCCATACTCATACAATGCACACGTGCTCCATGGTAACTGAGCACTCAGTGCTAACAGCAATGCGTTTCTTCAGCTGTTATCCCTCCTGCTTTTCCACTACAGTTCACAATAACAGGATCTTATGACTCTATGAGTGGTTCAACACCCAGTACTTTAGACATATCATTTACTGCTTGTGTTAAATAAGCACCTAACAAAATTTTCTACATGTTATAAAACATAACAGCATTTGTATTCTATTTGTTAAACTGCATAATCCTATTAGGTACATTAGGCTACTTGGCTATTCCAAATTGGCCGTAGGTGTAAGTGTGAATGTGAGTGTAAATGGCTAAGTGTGTGTGTGTGTGTGTGTGTTGACCCTTTGATGCTCTCGCGGGCTGGTCAGGGTGTACCCCGCCTTTTCTTGGTGTTGGCTGAGAAGCTACAGCCTCTGAGTGTGTGAGAGTGAAAGAGAGTGAATGAGTGAGTGAGTGAGTGAGTGAGTGAGTGAGAGAGTCAGAGAGTGACTAAGAGTGAGTAAAAGAGAGTAAGAGTGAGAGGCAATTTGGAACAGTCAGTTAGCCTACTGTGCATGCTACTGTGGGAGGAAACCGGAGTACTTGGAGGAGACCCACACAAGCACAGGGCCACACAGAAACACCAGAGCCTGGGAATCAAACCGTGCCTTTTTGCTGTGAGGCGGACATGCTAGCCACTGTGCCGGCATGGTTTTATTATTATTTATGTTATATTTATTTATAATTTTTTAATTTTAATTTTTACTCTAGTTTGACTGTAATGGTTGTAGACCAGGAGGTGAGCCAGGTGTTTGTGTTGCAGGGGGATTGAGAAGCTTTTCAAACATTTGCAAATGAGCCTTTCTTTATTCTTCTCCTTTATTTGCATTCATTTAAATTCCTAATTGCGAAACAATACACAATAAACACAGTTTGAAAATTATCTATAAGGCTATTTCTGTAGAGCACTCACAGAATCTCATTATAGTACTGGTTCTGCAGTTACCTCTTCATAATGAATTAAAAAGGTCTCATTAGGTGATGTTGTATCCTCCCGGCTTTCATATTTTCACAAAATTTGAAATGCAGAAATAAAAAAATATGAAAAAGCACCACCTAGAAAAAGATTACAGATAGAAAGATGGATGGACGATGGATGGACATACTACTGACTATATACCTCCACATTATATCCTGGGGGGGACAATAAAGCATTTGCAGATGGTTTTTGGGCCCAGGTCTGGTAACAAACACCACCCTTATTTTTAGATGTTAAATTGGTTGCCATGGTAGCATAAAAACTGAAACTGCAGAAATCCTGAATAACTGACAAGTTTCATAAAGAAATCTGAAATTTACATGGATACACAAAGAAAATATGAATTGCAGAAATGACAAAAGCTCAAGCAGTTTTTGGTTTTTTAGTTCTGGACCAGAATTGAAATGATTAGAGACGGATAGATGGATGGACTGATATTATATGCTGGGGGATAAAAATGATCTCATGGAGCGCTGAATGCTGACGAACATTGCGATTTTTAGATTCACCAACTTTTCTGACGGATGTTGGCGAAAATCAGGGTTTGCCCCTGTCATTAATGACATTTAGGAACATTTAGTGACAGTTGCCCCATTTGCACGAATGTTTGTGAAAGTGTTTGCGAAAGACAGTAGTAGGCCATTAGCAAATATTAGAGAGAGTGTTTGCTAGTATTTTGGTGAAATACCAGGGGGAATGTTTTCGAATCTTGGAATTCATTCATTCATTCATTTTCTGAACCACTTATTCCTAATTAGGGTCGCGGGGAGGCTGGCGCCCATCTCAGCCG
>JBCNYG010000008.1:12542718-12566323 GCA_039654305.1 Porochilus rendahli | reverse complement strand
GTGCTTTTCAGCTCTAGTTTTGTCTGGATGTTTGTGGAGGAAAAAAAAAGAGAGAGAGAGAGAGAGAGAGAGAGAGAGAGAGAGAGAGAGAGAGAGAGAGAATTATAAGGAAAGGAACACAGGAAGCAAGTCAAATTTCATCAGGTTTTATTAACATATATACAAAATACTGCACGAAGAACATGGGACACTTAATTAGCCGGCTCTTGGCTAGCCGAGGCCGTGAAGGTGTAAGCACTCGAGATATCATTAAACTGGAGGTAGTCTTGCAGAAGAGTAGGAACAGGGAGCTGCCGAACAAAGGAGGGTTTAGACAAGGCATCACTGCCCGCAGTAGCTCTTACAGAGAGTCTACACAGATGAGTCAGATCAGGAACACTCTCTAGAACATGGTGAAAGGAAAGAGTTAGCGCACACACTGTAAAAGGCTAATATATGTAATATATGGAGACACTTTAGCAGATAGATAAAAAGCTGTAATACAGAGTGACCTAATAACACCTACTACATTTCAAAGGAATCGAACCCCACCCCAGCGTGAAGAACTCCGTGTGTGGTATCAGTAAGATGGAGCTACAGCACACAAGCTCGAAGATCACTGGAAGTGCTGGCGGAAATGTTTCCGGACTGGGTGAACTCAAAGCGTGACATGGTTGGGTGGCCGGTTCTGACTCTTTTTTCTTCTGAGATGTAACTTTAAATCACAAGTATATACTCATTGACCCCAAACTCTTAAAGTCCTTAAGGTTGTTATTCACCTGTCAAGCCATGGCAGCCTTCAAAAATCGCCTCCAAGCATGTATAGACAATGACAGCCTCTAATTAGAGCATGCGATCTTTAAAACATGACGAATAAAAACTGTATTGAATGAAGTTTGTTGTGTGCTTGTCTATTTATTACCTTTGAAATGTATTACCTTGTATTTGCTCTGGCAGTGTAGTGTGGTTGTGTGTTCTGTTCTGAATGCTCTTTACCAAAATGTTTATGCGGAATCCAAGTGTTCGCTTCTCTGCGCTGAGAAAGGATGTGAAGCAACGTTGAGGGCAGAGTCTTCCAATTAACAAACTCCAGCAAGAAATTAAGTTCTCTGGATTCAGCCTCTTCTAGCCTGCATATGATTAACACATCGCAAGGGAAATAATACAGATGGAGGGTGTAGAGAGCAACATGCAAACTACTTCATTTGCTTTTTTCCCCCCAAGTAATGCCCTCATTCATTTAAATACAGAATTTGGCAGATACTCTTATCCCAAGTGAACTTTAATACAACTGGGCAATTGAGGGTTAAGAGCCTTGCTCAGGGGCCCCACAGTGGCAACTTGTTGATACTGGGGTTTAAACCCCCAACCTTTGAATCACCAATCCAGAGCCTTTCGCGCTACTACTGCCATCTCCAGAATAAATACAAATGGTATTGTATAGCAATGTAAGGGCTGAACGTTGCCTGTTTGCTTCTTACATTTTCTTCTGAAGGAGGAGTCTGGGGTCTAGTCCGGCTTTAAGCAGCAGCGGAAGCCAAAATGACGCGTGGGCCACTTTATTAAGTGCTGCCTGAGCCAGTGCTTCCAGCTGTTCGCCGTTAGGCAGGCCAGAATATTCCAGGATGAGCGACAGATGTTCAGGTATGTGGCCCTGCAATGTCAGTGTGTATGTAGTCAGACTGACACATGCTCCTTCAGCTAGCAGCATCTTTGTGATCTCTCGACTCTGATGGAAATCCCTGCCTGCACTGAAAATGGGGAGATGCATTAAATACACTGTACAAAGCAATACTGTAGAAATACATTTAAAAGTGTGTTTTAATGCATTCGTACTTCCAAGAGTTACACCAGAGGGCCATGTCCAGTGGGCAGAAATATCCAAACTCCCTGCAGCTCTGAGCATCTGGACTGTAGCCCTCTCTGAGCAGAGGCCGGAGGCTTTCCACTTGACCACTAAGCACTGCCAGATACACTGGACTGACCTTTCCCTCACCCCGGTCACACTCCCGGTCTGTCACCGGGATCAATTTCTCTAAAACACTGTTGAATGTTAGAGGTATAGGAGTATGGCTTGGTAGGACAACAAAAATATTATGATGATTAGAATTAAGATTCTTAAACTCCCCTGTTAGAAAGCATCTGAATTACTTCCCCTTTTACTTCCTTTGCTTCGGAGTTCAAATCGTTCCACATTTCATCAGGGTGCATTATGTTTTACGGAGCCCCTAAAGGGACATAGCTAAAAAAAATAATAATAAAGGTTAGGTTTCTCGTGCGCACGAGAAAAGGGACATGGGAAAAAAGAATAGGTTTCTCGTGCGCACGAGAAAGTATCACGTGAGCACAACATACTGTCACGTGCGCACAAGAGATACTGTTGCACATGATGTCTGGGAGACCATACATTGCATTTAGCTTTGTGTTTGTGTGTAAAAATGACAGTACAGGAGTTAGTTCGGCTATATTTTAACCTGGGACTTCATTATAAGGACATTGCTGTTTTACTTGCAAGTCGTCACAGTCATGTTGTCTCTGAAAGACATTTAAAGCGAATTTTGAAGTCTTGTAGTCTGTTTTGGATCGCGTACTTCAGGAAAGAGAAGAAGTCCACCTCTGCAGCCATTCTTTGAGGTTAATGATCTTAATGAGCCTAGTAGCGTACGCACAGGAAGCACAACTGGCTGTGCTTAACCTAAGGTTTCTCATATGCACGCGGCACGTGCGCACGAGAAACCCATCTTTTTTTTTATGCATGTCCCTTTAGGGGCTCCGTATTAATGCATCCACATGAACAATATTTTTTATTAATTAAAAGGGTTTCCTTATAAGGAAAAATCTAAATTTCTTTTTACCATATATGGAAAGGGGCCAGGCCATGGGAGTGTTACATGGGGCGTCATGTGCAGTGTGAAATTCCATGCCGGTACTTTGTGCTGGTAAGTACATGCGCGTCAATTAAGGCATGGTTTTATGTGTTTGTTTGTTCAAGGTTAGGCCAACCTGATTTCCTTTAAACACAACCTGTTGTACCCATACCGTCGGAGGGTCTGGTGTAACCGGGCTTGACTCCTGAGAGGATCTCCGTGGCCTTACAGAAAGCCTAGAGGTATCTGCCACCTCACCATTAGGCAGTATTCCATCAGCAAACCAGACATGCTTCTGTTCTCTGGGAAACCCTAACAAATAAATAATAGTGATCAGAGGCAGGATTAAGGGGTGCAATCAGGAAAAAACAATTCAAAAATACAATAAAAACAAATCAAATACAATATTTCACTACAAGCATTTTGAAAACAAAGTATTTTGTCCAAAATAAATCAAGACTTCAGTTGTAACGTTATAATTTCAAACAATGGTTTGATGCAGAAATGCTAATATCATAACTTTCAATTTCAATCCATAAAATATATGCAACAGTTCTCATAACTTTTACTTCCTCTGTGTGAAGTTTCAGCCTTTTAAACTCAAAACTGCAATAAACATTAATTAAAATCTACACTCCCGAACAAAATAATCCAGGGTTAATTTCTGTGAAAATCTCTTCAGCTCGTTCAAACTGATGGCTTCCTAAGGTGAAACAAATGATCATTTAACCAAACCAGTGGTTGTGGTGTTTTTCTCATAACATCACTTAGTCATTTAGTACCAATTTCCTTTTCTTCAACACAGAACAGCCACAGTTTCACATTTTGTAGAGCTCTGAACACAGGTACAGGTTCTCCACAGTTGCATTTTGTTTTGGTGGGGTCATGCAATTACACAACCTTTCTTTGCATGCAGAACAGCCATTTCTTTGTCGATCTGAACATATTTGATACATTATTTGGGGCATTTCACACCTTTGTACCCAAGATCATGTGTCTAATGAATGTATACATAGATGTGCCTAACCATGCATATGCCATAAGAGAGTGCATTAACCTGATCTTTTTACTAAATGTTATCCTCAAACTGAGCTGTTAAGAGCAAGTTGAGGCACAGCTGTTAAGCCCAATTTTCAACACCCTCACTATTGGCAAGGTACAAGTGCATGCATACCATCATTACCAGGATGCTTGAGAACAGAGACTGGCACCATGACGGTGGGGGGTGGGGAGTTGAGGGTGCCTGCTGCTCGAGCCTGCTGCATGGGAGGAATTGTGGAGCAGTACTCAGATGGGATGTTAGGATTTGGACTAGGCCCGGTAGGGCTCATCATTCTCTCAAGGGCTTGAGCTGAAAAAGTACAAAACCATCAATCAAACACATGGTCTGGTAATGCACCCCATCCATTTTTTTTTCTGTGCCATACTCATGTCAGAGCTTAAACTAAGTAGTACATGTTTGTGACAGCAAGATGATTAAAGACAGTATGTATCCTCATGGTCATGCACATGAAATTTTGTCACCTAGAAGAGCACACAGAGAGCCCAGAGCTCCACTAACAATAATAAACAGTGGTCCTAGTGGCCTTAATACAAAATATTTTGAATTATGTCAAAATCCACTTATGCTAAGTTCTAAGAACTGTGAGGCTCCTTTAAAGATCAGATATTATGCCTTGATTTTTCATTTCAGACACCAGTGGCACACCAAAGTATAATTTCTAATCCAAAAAAATTGCACAGATCTTCAGGAAGCTGCTTCCCCATGTACATCCCCCTGAAACACTGTGCTGGACAGCTTGTTTGGCCTCCTCCTAACAGCACACTGTGCCGATGATGAGGATGGGTGGACATACTACAGGGTGGGGAGAGGGGATTGTTAAAAAGACCAGCCAATCTGAAGGCTGTGACACATTAGTGACCCCCCCAACCAAAAAGAGGGGAAACAAAAAAAACCTTTGTCTTTCAGCCTAAACATGCACCAAAATGCACTAACCTTGCTGTTGGATAGACACTGTAATGACATTTAAGGGTCAAAAAAGTGAAGTTTAAAACATTGCAGGTACTCGTACACAAGCAGCAGCCTGTTACATGTATGTCATCTGGCATACAAAATCCAGTACATATAAATGTCAAGGTAGATGATTATTAACAATATATTAATGTTCATGCACTACTGTCTCTTAAAAAAATCTCATTCATAGTTTTGCTGCTTTCCCGATTAAATTATGACAATCAACAAAGCTTTTATTGTAGGTTATGCCTTACAGTCTGACAGAGGCGGCGGGGTGTTTTCAGGTGGGAAATTTAAGGCCCCGCACACTCACACCGAAGGGGCAATTTGAAACAGCCAATTAGCCTAATGTACATTTGTTTGGAAGGTTCTGAGTTTGAGTCCCTGGCTCGGGTGTTTGTGTGTGGAGCATGTTCTCCCCGAGCTTGCATAGGTTTCATCAGTTAACCTGGTTTCCTCCCCCAGTCCAAAGTCTATAAACTTATTAAAAATAAATATGGTTCAATAAAAGATATTATTCTGACACTGATACTTTAAATCAACTCAATTAACTAAACACAGTTACAGACAGTACGCTCAACTGAAACCACAGAACACCAGGGGACATAATTATACAACAAGGTAATTAGAAGTTGCCAGATGTGGTATTCATAGCTGCTGACTCGTTGCAAAGTGCTGAGCAAGCCTCGCCTTGCGGTATATTGATTAAGTATCATAGAACCTCTTCGACTTGATTACGCTGGCACCGGTTCTGATGAGAACTAACACGGTACGAACAAAACACAACAAAGATCCTCAAATGGTTCATGATGATGATGATGATGATGATGACGATGACGACGAGGCAGCCTATATCTTTCGAGTGTGCTGTAAATCTGACTACCCCGAGCACAAACAGTGGCGGAGGACACTTTACTTGTATCAAGGAGACTTTAAGGAACTTCAAGCCGAGGCAGTATTCATTACTCTGCATGGATTATTAAAATGAAAAATGCCCCTTACCTTAAACATGAACCTGAATTTCCTTTCATCTTAGTCATGGTGTTCACTTCAATCTCACTGGAGCAACTCAGCACGGGCTAGGAAACGAGAGAGAAGGAGCGAGAGGGCTAGAGAGAGCAGGCATTCTCAGTCTCTTCGCAGATGGTAAGCGGCCCACTTTTATGCAATCATGCCGTGCTCGTGTCTGTCCCGGGTCTGACCTCTACGACAACAAATGTAGTCCCGCCTTCCTCCTTTCTCCATCAAACGCATGCTAAAACGTACGAGTCTGTTTTAAATGGCTGTCCTGGACTGAGAAACCACCGAAAAGAACAGAGGGAGGTGACGTATGCCTTCCTGTCCTGACGCTGAAGAGGAGGGTGCGCGTGTGTGTATGTGTGCGTGCGCCTGCATGTGTGTGTCTGAATCTCTGCCAGTCTGAGAACACTGTGCATTTCAGGTGGATCAGTGACATACACAGTCAAGGACAACCAGAGCCCAGAGGCACCACCCAGTAAGCACGTCTCCCTGTTCTCCACACGGTCTGACTCGAGGATTAATGTTCTATTTAATGGACCTCCGATGACACACTCCACCAGAGCTTATCCAAACAAGCACATACTCATATTCACTAAAACATTTCCCCTCCGAACAATAAAATGTAATTGGGTGAAGCAAGAGGGGCTTCAGAGGTTTGTGTTCATTATTTGCCGAATCGCATAATCCTATTAGGGTCAGGGAGAAGCTGGAGCCTATCTCAGCCGACTCTGGACTACAGCAAAGTACAATCCTTATACTACCCCACTCCTGGGAACTCTCACTCTCACTCATTTGCTGAACTGCTTAATCCTAATAGGGTTACAGGGAGGCTGTAGCCTATCTCAGCCCGACACTGGGTGAAGGTGGGGTACACCCTGAACAGCTCACCAGACAATCGCAGGGCTAACACACATGCACACACTCATTCACACTCACACTAAGGAGCCGTCTGGAACAGCCACTTAGCCTAATGTGCATGTCCTTGCACTGTGAAAGGAAACCAAAGTACCTGAATGAAATCAACGTAAGCACAGGGAGACCCAACACAGAAACATCCTCACCAAGTCCGCGACCTACTTGCTGTTTGGCGGACATGCTAACCACTACGCTACCGTCCAGTATGCGTCGGTTTTTGCTTGATACGATTCACTTGTTCACTCGAAAACATTTGGAAGCAGGAAACAAGAGGGTTACCTACGCAAGAGTTGGCCACGAGAGCTTTACTAAGTGATTCGCTTGTTGCTCATTGTTTTCTGTGTGCGTATGCAGCCTTATCGTGCTCTCGTTTTTAATTTTCCTCATTAAAATAAGTGTGAATGTTTAAATAGGCAAGTGTACATTTAAGTGTTAAATAAATAAATCTTAAGAGGGCAGTGTACTGTACACCTAACCTTAGTTAAGAGAGCAGAACTACTACATGATAAGTATTAGAGACATGGGGTGGGGAATAATTCTCTCTCATGCCCTACTTATCATGGCTTCACTTCTGCTAAACATGAATTAAATGAACATTACAAAGATGCACTTAGACACCGATAAGATTGCTTTCGATGGCAATTCCCAACATGGCTTCAAGACTTCACTTAAAGCTCCATCAATAAACAGTTTGAACTTCATGTTAAATCTATAATATTTTCCTGGATACACATGTGTACTTCTGCTCCATACAGCATACGGTTCCTCCTCTGTCCTCTGGTTTTCATTACCATCACTGCCTCGTGATTTCTCTTAAGGATACATTTATAAAAGAAAATGAAAAACATGGTTTAGGGGACATCAAAGGAAACAATACTATTCCCCCCCCCCCATTTTTTTTTTTAACACTGAGTTATGCCACCCAGAGTTCATAATAATTTTACGGCACCCACCATAATTTCAGCTAATCTAAACACCCGAAGAAAAAAAGGGTGGGTCTGGCTGTCATGTCGTTCGGGTGGACCATCACCAGAGGATCCATTGTGCATATATGTGGAACATGTCTTTTCATCACTATCATCAGTGCGCAGCTGTTGGCTGTTCAAACAGGACGAGAAATCAGGACCAAGTATATCACCCTTTACAGACTTCCAACTAAAAGAGCACATCTAATAATTTGTGGTGGGCGTGTGCTCAGGTTCGAATGGAGTTACTGCAGGATAGTTTACTATGAAACGTGTCAGACCCCTGAACCTGGAACTGTGTCGCTTCAGACTAGAGATGAAATAATGAAAGAATGATTTTTAAATTCTAAGCACGGAACGAACTCTGAGAATAATAACCATAGAGAAATGCACTGCTCTGGTCCCTCCCTCTCCCTCTCTCTCTCTTTCTCTCGCTCACGACCATCCAACTACTTTATAATCCAGTTTTACCTAAATCGAGACTTTTTAAAACCCTAAACGTAACAATATTGCTCTCTCTCGCTCTCTCCCTCTCACAGACACACAGAGGTACAGTGAGGAGAAAAACACATAGTTTAAAGGGTCCCTGTGGTGAATTAGTGTTTCTAGCTATTTAAAACAATCACATATACCATCAACGGTTCCTTCCAGCAACATGAGTGCATACCCGATTTTAAAGTGGGTGTGATTGTTACAACTCTATGCATACTCTGTAACATGTTGCTTTTCTAATAGTCTGTTCCAGTAAATTGTGACACTGTTCAAACACTTATGGAGACGTACACATTATAACTGTCCCACACAGGAAGAAGAGGTTCATTTTAGACTTTCACAGAGAAAAACGCTGCTCTGAAAGCAAGTGGAGGTGGTAGAGATCACAGCACCCTGCCAGATGCAGAATAAAAAACAAATATATAAAAATAACAGCCCTGCTGTTTTTACCTAGGAATTGAATGCAGCTTCAGGTGTTCAATAATTTGTGTAACTGAATATTTATTAACGATGAACACAGGGCTGGTGGGTGTTACTGATTCAGGATTGTAGTAATGTAACTAGGGCACTCAACTGAAGGTAAAGCGTTTGATTTATAAGCTGCTGTATAAACTCTGCAGTTCATTATATTTAAACTGTCATTTCAGTCAAAAGTTCATACACAACTTCTATTTCAGTTCGAACGAGTGGGCATGTCCAGACTTTTGACTGGTGTTGTATGTTATCGCAGCTGTTATAAACAATTGTTCCCTCATCAGGCTCAGGTTTTTTCCTCCTCCAGAAGTTATGCTGTAACCCAGTGTAGGTAAAGCTGTGATAAGAGCACAATGGAATGGTCCCTCAACTCGAAATTTGTGAAATTAAGAACTTGGAAAACATCCAGCATGTCTGAAGTTATTTCATTGACTTAAACCCAGTTCATAAAAATTAAATACTACATTTATAAAAAACTGTTCCCAAACTTTTGACTGGTACTGCATGTGTTTACTGTTGCGTGCTGTATTTTTGGACAGGTTCAAATATTTGAAAAATGTTCATCTGGTGTCTGGAGTGGGGTGATGAACCGGTCACTTTGTATATGCTAAAATAATTGAGTTATATTATAAAAACTTTTTATTCTATATTTTATTGGATTTTAGACAATGAGGACTTGTGTACTCAAACACAAAGTGAATATAAACTATTCAGAAACAGGATTTAAGTGAATACAACTTCTACTGGCTATTTGGTATGACAGTCATGTGTCCTCAGCAAATAGCTTCACCAGTACTTGTATCACAAATGCTCCCATAATGAATAAAAATGGTGACCTGACAAGACTGTTTTCACTTAGCTGCCACATGAGGGCAGGTTAGAATTATATTTCAAACCTTGAGAATAATCAAGTTTGGTGTGTTTCAGGAAAACAATCTTTTTGCATTATATATATTAGATATTGAATCCTTTTTCTTTACGGCAGGCAGGCACTACTTTCAAATCAGACATTTTGTTTATCGTTTGAAAGGTATGATTAATCACAACAGATCATTCAAGTATTATTATATATAGTATAAAGAAACCTAAAGCCAGGGCTGAAACAGAGTTTATTCAATTCAATTCAGTTTAATTTGTATAGCGCTATTTTTTACAATTGACATTGTCCCAAAGCAGCTTTACATAGTAAAACTAATTTAAGGAGAAATGTAAGAATGTTTCTACAACCCCCTATTTAATTTAGTTTAATATAGTTTATTCAATATGATTTTTATCCAAGTTTAGTACTCAAGTATTCATCTAAATATGCCACAAATATCCAGCATACTTGTCTATACATGTTAAATACCCCTTCAGCATGGAAATCAAACTGAGTGGAAAGGTTTTTAGCCCAGTATGCAGCAAATGGAAATGGATTGTAACATGGACTGGGGATGAAATCCAATTGAAATCCAATTGTCGTGCAAAGACTAAAATTGCATTCAAACTCTAAAACCTAAAGGATGTCTATATGAATGATGGTATCTTGTTTGATCTGTTTTCCTCATACAGCCCCCTTTAAAACACAGCTGTTTCAGTCAAGATGAAGATGAAACCATGATGAAACCATGACAACAGCTGACTGAGTTGGGTCAACAGAATTCACCCATCCTACTCCTAAGGTAGTTCATTTTCATGAGCTACTTCAATGTGCTTTCTTACAAACTGAACAACAATCTCAACAAAGGTTTTACAGCTTTGGGTCACATGGTGTCAAGCATTCAACTTGAATGGTGATGATAAAAAAACACTTACCTCTTTGTATAGTTTCATAGCAGACCACACAAACTCTGGCCTCTTTATCCATGTACTTCAGTTTGCATTTACGGTTGCAGCAAATGGCACAATACACCTACAACCAGACATATCAGTCAGCAAAACCTCAGAACACTGTATTATGAAAACATTTTATTTTCAAGCAGTGTCAAAAGATCTATGAAAAAGTGCCATAAATAATCTACAGTACTGTCAAATTAAGGGAGAATACAACATTAAGTCACAAGCCACCACAGTTGCCATAAAATCAGTTCTACAGGTCTCTGGAATGGTTCTGGATGGATATAAGTACTGTTTGGATGGTGGAGGACAGTGCTTTCTAACCCTTTGTGGATGGATACGCTGTCTCCTTTCAGTTCAACCAGATTAGAAATACAATTTAATTTAATTCAGTTTTATTTGTATAGTGCTTTTTACAATTGACATTGTCACAAAGCAGCTTTACATAGTAAAATTACATTAGGGAGGAATCAAAAAATTTTTCTACAACCCCTACACATATCTAATGAGCAAGCCCACGGCGACAGTGGTAAGGAAAAACTCCCCCAATTTGTGACGGGAGCTTCAGAAGAAATGATTGACAATTTGGGAGAAAGAAAAAGTAGGGAGATGGTAAATGAAGATTGGTCCTTGGTAGTCTCGTCAACAACGTTGTAGTGTAGTTTTTTCCCTCCTGCTCTGTGGAGCAGTTCAGTTGGAGGTGGTTCAGTACAGGTTAGTTCCTCCATCATTGTTACACCACAAACAGTGTCAGAGTAAGTACGTGCCTTGTACGTAACACCTCCCCACGTAAAACAAAACTTTATTGAAAGTGTGACAATGTGAGAGCGATAAAAAAATTATTAAACAAATATCCAACAAATGAAAAAATCATAAACAACACAATCACAACATTGATGGATAAACATGAAATAAGCAAGGAGAAAAAATAACATCACAGGATAAGCATGAAACTAAAAGACAGTTACCTAATGATACTCATGTACTTAATTATAGATATACATTATTTACTAAATACATACATTTATCAATCTCTATGCACTCCTATGGGTTTACTCGAAGATGACAGGTATATCTCAAAGAGTTGTATAGTTGGGTTTAGGGCTAGTGCCTTCTCCTTAGCAGTTGGATACTTTGCATTAACATCAGATTTCTCTGAGGCTGGAAATTTGTCGTCTATGTATCGCTGGCATTTATAGCCAACAGACTTGTCAATGCGATAGTGAAGTCAGCAATGTTCTTGCAAAAACCTCTGTAGAGATTTTCTACAATCTGGTGTGCCCCTGTTATAGTGGGAACCCCTTGCCCATTGCCAAGAATGTAGCCCGGATAGGTCACACTGCTCCCAATCCTGTGAGTTCTGCATCACAATTTAGGATCACAAACCATTTATCCTTTTTAAACACTTTTATTTACCTTTAAGTAAACATCACCCATCAGATTCACGGGAGACATTCTATGTTTACAGAAAGAAAAGTATTCTGAGTTCCTATTCCAGCCTCACTGTGTAATGTAAATGTGCAACAACTTAAAGTAAAGTTAAGGGTTTAATAATTGAACTGAATACAGTGATATGAACTTCGGGACCTACTTCGAATGTGGACATGAAGTGAGCCTGCAAGGGAAACCTCTCACGTGATAATTTTTAAATAAAGATGTGTTGTCTGTCTTTTTACACATGAAAATATTTCTGAATTGCCTACATTTGATAATCAGCAGAAATATTTAAGGGAGTCTGTATGTGTGTGTATATATACCAGCACTTCACATACATGCTTTATCAAACTGGGACTTTCATTAAATTAAAACTTTATCAGGCTTCCTCAGTTCCTTTGACGCAGGCAAATAGCTTGGCTTACTAAAAAAAAAGACCCAAGGGGGCATTTTGGGGGTGACTTCAAAATGTTAATTGGCCCCCTCTATAAGTACCTTAAATAGAGTACACAGTATAATAGCATGAACCACAGCCCTGGGGCACTACTTATATCAGGTGCCTGTATTAGAATCTGAGCAATTCAACATAGCAGGACTCAGAACTGTAAAATAAAGAAAACGAGCTAGTAAAGGCACAGAAAGTAAAAGACCTGTCGATTCCAGTGTGAATGCAGCCTAATTCTAATAAGTAAGATATTTTTGTTTACTTTAATGATATTAAATGTTCAAATACCATGAACACATCAGCATCCAATATAATCCATAATTAACAGTAAATAGTCCAACACAGACGTCCCTTGATAAAGCCATGAAAGGAACTTACTTTCCCACATGCTCTGCAGTGATGTCTCCTCTTGGTGAAGGTAAACTTCTGCCCACATTTCATGCAATTAGGTGCCTCAGAATCAGGGACCCACGGCGGCTGCCTCCAACCAAGGCCTCTATGCTCTGCTCCTGACTGATCGACAACTTCTCCAGAAATCTCTCCTGGATAAGGAGGTGGCTCTGAAAGCTCATCATGGCCATAAATGTGATCAGAACTATCATTCTGACAGGTAGTAGCAAAATTACTATCGCTGGGATTCGAAGCTTGCTTCGTCTCCTCCTCTGAACTTGATACATTCTCCTCAGATTGGTTATACTGTCTATCTGGTGGTGGACATGGTCTTACACTTTGGCTGGACAGCTGCTTTGGCCGGGCTCCACCATAGCATGGTGACTGGTTTGCATTGCAGACTGAGCGAATCTCAGAAGAACTCGGGACATCTCCCATATTATCTGCTTCTGCGGTGTCTGGTTTTAACGGACTACTCTCCTGAGATGAGGAAGAAACATTGGAGCCTTCACTTTCATCTAAAAAACGAAGAGACCGGTCACTTTCAGGTGAGGCAAACGAATCAACCGGGCAGCTTCGCAACTCTCCGTCTAAATCCCCATTAAATTCTGAAAAGCCTTCATCCACAAATTTGTCAGTGGATATCTCTGCGCTGCTTCTCTGTGCCTCACCCATCAGATAAGCATCTAGTTCCTCATCCGTTACCATCATCATGTTTTGCTCACTTTCAGGAAGGTAATCACTGGTAAAATCAAACTCTAGTGGGTAATCAGGGCTCTGAGCACTGTTGGAAACTTGGCTACTCTCAGGCAAATCTTTAGAGGTAAGATTCTCTGACAGAGATAAGCTGCATTCAAACGTCCTGTTACAGAGAGAAGTCGTAGAAGCTGTTGAACCTTCTGGGTTTGACATTATTTGTACCAGTTCTGGGTCATCATCAGGGGAGGAATCTGGCTGGGTAAGACTTTGGGATGCTTCACCTTCAACAGGCAGAACAGTGACATTTTCATTCTCTTCGGTGACTGGGGGCTCTTTAGATTCTGATGGAGGGATCTCTGTGCTATCTTTGGTTTCGACCACTGCTGTCTCCTCCTCTAAAGAGCCCACAAGAGATCCAGACATGGATACGGTCATGGGGAGGCAGAATGGAGATGATTCTAATTCACTGCTGGGAATGGGTGTGGTAACTTCTGGGTCTCCATGACCTCTGTTCTCAGAATACTTCTCATCTGGTATTTCAGGCAGACTTGTACTGACATCTGCCACTGCTGCAGAGCCCTCCTCTGTTACACATGTAGGAATCAGGCTGTTTGTTTTTTTTTCAGGTTCTAAAGCAGACTGGGTGTTGCTTTGGAGTTCAGATGAATTAGACACATCTGGACAGCTACTTTGAGGCACCTCAACCTGACTGTTATCTAGGGGCTCCAAGTTATTTGAAATATTCTGCAGTTCAGCAGTCCTCTCCAGAGCCGCAGGCAAGATAACATCCAGCAAACTAAAACAGTTTGAGGGACCAGTAAAGCGGCCACCAGCATCCAGTCCCTGCAAGTCATCATGCCCAGGCTTAACATTCTCCGGATAAAAAAACGCTGGACTATCAAAATCAACCAGTAACTCCTCTTCAAGCTGTTTCTCGGCAACGTCTAGCTCTTTAAAGGCATCATGACTGTTTGTGTGTTTGATACCAGCCGATCCTGTATCATTAACAAGGTCACATACAGGTTTCAGGGATCTATCTGGACAAGGAGGTGTCAAGCTTTTGGTAGATTTGCTGTCAACAGATGACAGGAGGTCAACATCCGTCAACACCCTCACATGGGTATCGAGATCTCTTTGGTCAGGGGCGCTAATAGGTGAAGTTGGGCCATAATGTAGGGAATTAACATCAGGGAAAGTTTGTAAAACTGTAGATGGCTCAGGTATAAAGCATTGGGAGTACAGGGATGAATCCTGACTTGCAGAATTTGGGAATGTCGTAGGCGTGTTCTCAGCCTCCTCTAGAAAGAGAAAATGTGCACATCATATCAATTGATTTAATAATACCATAAAAGAGTTTACTAGAAGATATTTTGTGCTGTGGTAAAAAAAATTAAAAGCTGTAAAAGAATAAGCAACAACATCAAAAAAAGACTACTTGCAAAAACATGTTATTACAGAAGACTTTAGCCTAAGATGTAAGAAGGAAAGGCAGAACGGGCTCTGAGAAGGTTTGCAGCAAATACGCTTTGTCTGTCCAGATCCTAAAACTTGGTCTTTGACCTTTAAAAGTCAGTTTACACTTCAGCCTATGCAGTCCACACACTATGCATGATGCATGAGCACAGAACACAGAATTTGTCTGCGCAAATCTGACCATTAAAACAAAAAAACAAGAGAGGCGTTTCAAAAAATTAACCCTAATCCTTCTCAAGAAGTGCAAGTATACCTAGTTTGGTATATATGACAGTAAACATGTAGGAAATATGGCTCAGACTAACATTTTCTTTTAAGTTGGGTCAAAGGTCAAGGTCACATTGACCTAATGTTGGTATGCAACACGCTGCCTTACCACCCTTCACATTCACCAAGCTACAGCCATGTCACACTGATGAATCAGAAGTTACAGCCCAGACAAGGATGGAAACCCAAGGAAGGACAGACTGCTATAGGGTGTCCACATGATGCAGGGCCCTCATTATTTTGACAGGAGTTTTTTCTTTTTTCTGTATATACAGTATTTTCATGGATGGTATTTTGAACATTTTTTTAGGATTTCAGACCCCATGACCTTGAGGGTGTGTCTGCCATTTTCAGTGAAGCATTATCCACTCGGAATAAGGATTTATAATCTTTAAATAGTGGACCGATCAGATCGAGTTACTCCTGTACACTAAATACAAATATATATTAATTTTTTTAACTTTGGTTAATGGGTTTATGCACTTCCCACAATGCTGTTTGACTTCCTGTTAATTAAGGGAGTCCTGATAAAGTTTTTCTGCCCCATCCTGATTCGAATACTTTAATAATGAGGACAATACTGTATAGTGAGCACGTCTAGTCTGATAGTTGTATTTTCAAATCACATCACATATTTAGTAAAACTAATTGAATTAGGCCAAGATATTCTTAGGCTCAATTAATGCTGTAATTAAAATATAATCAGTTTTCCTTAAAATGTATTTTAAATAAAAACTTATGACGTGTGAGCAGTATTTAAACTGCTTTTAATGAAACTGCTACAGCGTATTTAATTCCTCTCTCGGACTGCAGGATCTTTTGAGGAACATAAGCAGCTCCGCCCTGTCAGCTGACTGATAGTTTCTCTTCTCTACTAAAGGGAAAGACTGGTCATCCAGAGCAACACATCGAATTAACCCTTCTCTCACAGTTTATGCAGCTTACAATCTTATATAACCGGTTGACATTCTGGCGAGTTTTGCCATGGTTGCCCCCATTATTTGGGCTTATAGACATTAACGATGCAAAATTCGCTCATGATTTTATTTTACAGTCTGACAGATAATGATCCACAGATACTTCAGTAAATGTTTGGAAGAATTCGGTGTACAAACTAATGTTTTATATATTTCGTTATTTAGAAAATCAAATCTGACCTTTGATCTTTTAAAGTCAACACTTTTCTACACCAATATTCAGGTACTCCACATGCCTGGTGTGAATAAGAACTAAATCCAGTGGGATTTGTCCGAGATATGTTCTTTTAAAAATAAAGAATATGAATTTTTGGGATTGTTTTTTCCCCCCGTGCACAGATCACCTCCAAAATGTAAAGGTTTGCTGCTTGTACCACACCCTACTTTTAAAAAAAATCTATAAAATCTGTGGCTAACTGAGTTAAACTGATCACAAACAGAGAAGCTAATCAACACAGGGGAAAACATTGCCTCCTTGCAGAGGTAAATATTACAGCATGAACCATTCAAGGTCCCACCAAAATCTCTAGGATTATCAGGAATATTTTATTTGTATTTTAAACACAAGTGGTGTTTTTTTTAAGTCAGCCATCACAAACTGTATTCAACATGGAAGATTAGATACTATTGGAGAAAATATGTAGGGTGTATAGGTGTGAAACTCGGGTGGGGTGGGGGAGGGCAGTAAGAAATTGCAAGCTTCTATATTTTACATGAGGTTACATTAAAAACTGTAAACAAATCACATCCTCTAACCTGGGTTTAATTCAAAATCATCCAACAGTTTGTCCAAGTCACATACAGCAGCTTTGAAGTAACTGTCCATCCTAGGGAAGGAAGAGGCTTTGTTTAACCCTGTGGAAACAATTAAAGTAACTAATTTAGAGATTATTCTACATTAACATTTACTGAAATTATTTTACTGAAAAATTACCCACAGCATATAATCAGCATGACTACAGACAATCACTTCGCTAAAGACAGATCGATTTTAAAACTGAACCTTGTGTATATAGTACCTTACTCTAATTCTGGGGTATCTCTGATTCTGGTGCAATATCAACTTTTACATTTATGGCATTTGGCAGACACCCTTATCCAGACTAACTTTTAAACTTTTGTTTAAAGCAACTGAGCACTGATGGTTAAGGGCCTTCAGATTCTTCCGATTATCCTTAACCACCGAGCCACCTATGCCCTGAAACATCTGGATTTGCACTTCTGTCAGAGGTCACAGGTTAAAGGAGCTGTGTCATGATTTTTTTTTTACCCAAATACAGTTGCCAAAAAGTCGGCTACATATGCAATGAACATCCAAAATTTTGTTTATATTTGTTAAATAGCTGTTCATCTTGCAAGTTAAAAAGAATATACATTTTTTAACCTGTCATGGAATGAATTCCACCATGAACGTTTTGAAAACATATTGGGCTGAATAAATTGCAAAGACTGAAATCCTGCTGCAAGGTCCTGGTAAAGACTTTATGAACCAAATTCTTGTCTGTTAACCTTCATAACCCAAATTTTCATTTATATAGATGGTTAAGTTTTCATAACACCATTCATTTTACTTCAGCTACTTTCTTCAAACAACCATGACACTGCCCCTTTAAAGATGTCTTCTTCTGTTTACCCACGGATTTAAACACATTCATTTATTGTATTGTTTATCCATTTATTGTATTTTTACCTGGCCATTTTCTACAAGGTTTTTAGATGTAATTTTATCAACCAACATTTATTAGTGGAACTTTAAGCCTCATTTATCATTATTTTCCTTATTTGTTGTTTCATTGCTTGAAATGTCTTTAATGTCTGGTATGTTGCGTCTGTATTTTATTTAAATGGAAGTCATGATCATGCTGGCGGCAAAACAAATCTACCTACAGGTACTAATGAAAGTAACTTTTCCTTTATTAAGTAGTAAATTATTTCAGATTTTTATTTATAATCTCACTGTTATGATGTCACTATTTCAAAATACGTGATGCCTTAAAAAAAAATCAAACCCTGTAAAAATGTTAAATGATCATCTCATGGTCTCTGGTATTTATTCATCATCTGAGCCGCCTGAAGTTCACGGGGATTATAAAATTTTTCTGATTAAAAAATTCATTATGAAAATAACTGAACAAACATGAACAGTAAAATAATGCTCTTTTCTTGGTGTATTTTATTTAGGTAAAGTCAATGAATTATTAAAATAATGCAGCTAATTAAAATAAAATCTAAATTATGCAAAATAAATTAAAATAAGATATAATTAATACTATATTTTTAACTCATCTTGTCCAATTATTTGTAGTTAAAACATTACAGCTTAATATATTTAATTTTATCTTATAAGCATTGTAAAAATAATTTTAAATAAAAGTATTTGAGTCAATAATGATCCTTCATACAGACTTGTACCTTTACACCGGAAGTGCGTAATAAGCACACAGATGGGTGATAAAACCGGTAAATGTTGGCAAATATATAATGTTTTGCATTAATTAAGGGGTTCATATCTACTTTTTATTTACTGTAGTCATGTCATTAAATTTAATTCGCGTTTGAACATAAAGACTAAGTCTGCGACCACCGGATTTGAGGTAAACCAGTATGAGTCATATAGCCAAGGGAAGCTATGAATTGCTTGGTTTAATCGATCTGCACAACAAGCTCAAGATATTTTATCAGCTCTATAATGTTCTTCTGTTTCTATGGGAACTCTGAACTCGTGTCTTTTTACTAATAAATTCACATATTACAAGAGTAACACAGCAACAGTGTTAGTAATGTTAATGTTACTGAATAAACAAACTGAAAAATATTTAACTAGCCACTTATTTCAGTTACTATCTGTGCAATAAACAAATAAACCACAGAGAACAGGTTAGCTAATGTATGAGCGTTTATAACATTTAAAACCTAAACATTTATAGAATGTTGTTCTATACAACATATAACCAGCAAATGAAGCGCTTTCTGAGAGTTAGCCAAGCTGAGAGAAGCTCGCTAGCTCCTCAATGCGTTTACGCGTTAGCTTCCTAAGCTAACCCTTTTACCTACAAATAAATCCCAGTGAAATGACTAGTCACGTCTCTGTTTTTACGAGTTAGATACCGTAAAATGCTTCATAGTCCCAGTCCTGGTTATTCAGGGAGTTACTGTGTTTTATCCAACAAGAAATTCAGTATTGAGACCGAGCAGGCTGTTAATAATTCCTGATAAATTCCACAGTGCAACCATTTCCACCGCCGGTGTATAGAGCAGGAAAAACTCTCTTAAAGGGACAGTACAGCATTTCCACCACCGGTGTGAGTGGAGTAGGAAAAACTCTCTTAAAGGGACAGTACACCTTTCCCACTCAGCCTCAGCACAACTCTTATTTCAAATTCAAATTCAAATTTTTATTTGTCACATACAAATTATACACAGTACAATATGCAGTGAAATGCTTTAGTACGACTGTCCAAGACTGTCTCCCTGTATTTTGAGCCTTGGGGTCAGGAGCATTTACAATTATGTCACTGTTTGAGCTGCTAATGGTCTGGCCATTCCTTATCTTGGCTACTTGGAGCTTGAGTTTCGGCTTTGTGGTAAGCTGATGCCCCGCTGTGGCGTGTTGGTCATAAAAGATCCCCCTGGTGGTTCACCTGCTCAAGTGCCTGGTGTTTTAGGGATGAATGTGATTCGTAACTGCTACCACGAGCTTTTTGGGCAGCATGGTGTGGCTTTGTTCTCTCAGCCCTGTATGTCTAGGGCACCACTGCCTGTAGGCATTGGGTTATCATTCAGGCGCCGTCACACAGCCCAGAGAGAGCCAAGGGTGGGGGTAAGAAGGCCTGGCGGATTCCTGGGAGTGTTATGAAGATTGTGGCAGCCACCTGTTGTGTACAGTTTGCAGGTTCTACAGTGTTGTTTGAACCATTGGACTCCAGTTTGCCTGCTGGGTTGCTCGCTTTTCCTGCCCTGGTTCGAGTAATCAGAGGCACGGCCTACATAACGGTGGTTAACATTGGTTCCACCGATGTGGTATTGTATCCCCGCACTGCAGTGGGCACTTTGGATGTTGTAAATGTTGTTAGCCTTACTTCTGGAGTCATTGAGGTGCCATCAGGTGTAGCTAGTGTGTCTTCTCAGGTAGCTTCTCTTCATGCACAATTTCCTCTGAGGAACAGGGTCAGGTGAGGTCTCTGCTTAGGCAGTATACTCCTGTCTTTTCTGTTCAGGATGGGGATTTGGGTTGTACCAACCATGACATCCTTTTGGTTGATGACATTCACGCTCGGCAATTCTATAGGCATAGTCCTACCTCAGAATATGAGGTTGCAAAGGACCACATTAACCAATTGCTTTCATCACAGGTAATTTCGGAGAGTAGTTGTTCGTATGCGTCCCCCATTGTGTTAGTGAAGAAAAAGGATGGTAGTATACGGATGTGTGTTGACTATAGGCAGCTTAAAAGCAAGACCCGAAAGGATGCCTTTCCTCTGCCATGCATAGAGGAGTCCGTTGATGCTGTCTGGGGCCTGTTGGTTTTCCACCTTGGACCTGGCCAGTGGTTACAATCAGGTACCAGTTACGGAGGCAGATCGTCCAAAGACCGCATTTTGTACACCATTTGGTTTGTTTGAATTAGGCAAGTTGGCAGCCTCCCTGCATAAATCTGTGGCTGAGTCTGGCAGTGTCACGACCAGTAAGAGGTCTAGGCGTGGGGGTAGTGTGTGTCTGTCTGAGGATTGCCAACATAGCTTTGAAGCACTAAAGAATAGGCTCACCACTGCACCAGTGTTAGCCTACGCTGATTTTTCTCTCCCATTTATTGTGGAGGTGGATGCAAGCCATGGCGACTTGGGAGCCGTGCTTCCTCAGGAGCAGGCAGGGAAGGTGAGGCAGATAGCCTACGCTTGTCGAGGGCTGAGGCCCACTGAAAGAAACATAGTGAATACAGGTCTATGAAGCTCAAATTCTTGGCCCTTAAGTGGGCCATGACAGAAAAATTTTGAGAGTATCTGCTTGGTCACAACTGTGTTGTCTACACAGACAACAATTCCCTGAGTCATTTGTCGTCAGCCAAATTGGGTGCCACTGAGCAGAGATGGGCCTCATTTGACTTTGAGATTAAGTATCAGTCAAAGAGAGCTAATAAGAATGCAGACACTCTCTCTCATCAGTGTCCACCTGGTTCCCGGGATGTGGAAGATATCCTTTCTGGCACTGCTTTCCCTAAGCTTCTTCAGCAAGCTTTGGGGAGAGCTGAGGCAGTACAAGGTGATATTACGGCCATGCCACAGCATACTCCTGCTGAGCTTCTTACCCTTCAACAGGCTGATCCTGTAATCCAGAAGTTGTGGGATTTTTGGGTGAAAAAGCAGCGCCCCAATCATGAGGAACGGATACAACTATCCCGGCCTGTGTTGGTGCTGCTTCGGCAGTGGGATCGCCTGGCTGAAAGGGATGGGGTACCCGCCAGGTATTTTGCTCAGATGGTGCTGAAACTGTGTTTCAGCTGTTACTGCCAGGTGCACTCACAAGTGGGGTTTTGACCAAGTTCATAAGGAGCATGGGCATCAGGGAGTAGAGCGAACATTGCTTTTACAGTCCTGATGCTATTGGCCTGGCATGTCCTCTAATGTAGCCCAGTGGTGTCAGACATGCGAAAGGTGTTAGGTTGCCAAAAATGTACATCTAAAAGTGACCAGCTGTATGGGGCATCTCTGGGCATTGTGCCCTAATGAAATCTTGGCTATTGACTACACGACTTTAGAGCCTGCCCAGAATGGCCTAGAGAATGTCTTGATTATGACTGATGTGTTTAGCAAATATATGATCACTGCCCCGACCCAGGATCAGGGGGCCTCCACAGTGGCCATGGCTTTAGTGTCAGAGTGGTTTTACAAGTTTGGGGTCCCCGCTTGGTTACATTCTGACCAGGGCCGTAATTTTGAAAGTGCTCTTATTTAGCAGCTTTCCAACCTGTATGGCATTGTAGAGTCAACCACTACCCCCTAACACCCAGAGGGGAATGGTCAGTGTGAGTGGTTCAGTAGGACGCTTCAAAACTTGCTGCACACGTTGCCGGTGTCTAGAAAGAGGGACTGGAATGTATGTCTGCCACATGTCCTTTACTGTTATAATTCTACTCCCCATCAGGTTACAGGAGAATCTCCCTTTTTTCTAATGTTCAGTTAGGAACATAGACTGCCCATAGATTTCCTGTTGGGTAGAGTTGAGAGTCCTGTCGGTGGGTCAGTTCATGAATGGGTTCAGGAGCATCATGCCCGGATTTAGTTGGCATTTGAAGGTTCAGGAGAACACTGGCAACAGGGCGCAGACCACCATAAGTGAGCTCATGACAGGTATGTCAGACACCTGCCAGAAGGTCAGTTCGTGTTTGTGCGTGATTTTCATGCCAGGGGGCCTCATAAGATCTGGAACCGGTGGTGCTCTGTCAGGTATTGAGTGTTAAAGGACCTTACAGAATGTGGCTCGATGTACACCATCGTGCCTGTAGATGACCAGACAAAAGTTAAACGGGTCCACTGTACCATGCTGTCCCATAACTCTCTACCCGTAGAAGAGCCCACCTCTGAGGAGGAGGGTGTGTTTGATTATGATCTGCTGGTCCTTGGGCAGCAACTTTCTGATGTCCCTTCCATCTTGCCCTCTGGATCCACCACAGTGCCCCAATTGGTACCTTTAGCACCAGTGCCACTAGCTGACCCAGAGTCTCTGGGGTGTGCGGCTTTAACAGCTCCCCAGATGGGAGCATCGACATCATGGGCGGTTCCGGCAGTCAGTGCTGATTCCGCTTATGTGGCCCTACGTCAGAATACACGGCCAACTGCTGGCCAGCTAATCTAACCATTATCATCTCCCACAGCCAGTAAGAAATGCAGAGGTTGTTTGTCCTCCTGTCTCTGTGTGTAGTTTCTGTTTTGTTTAGGCCCTGGAGCTAGTTTGCACTAATGCAACAATTTGTTGCTTCCTTTCGTCCATAGTCGGGGCGACGATGCAAAAAGAGGGGGTAGAGTGTTGCAGTATAGAAATATTATTTTTCTATATATGGTTGTGCTGCTACGGTGAGTGCTACATGTAGCCAATCAGGGGAGGCAGGGTATAAAAGGCTCAGTCCTCTACCTGTCTCCTCCTCTTTCGCTTCCTGGCGACGTCACTTCTGGGTCAGAGGTGTCTGTTTTCGACAGGTATGACTGCCCACTGTTTCTTTCACTGGCAGATTGGTCTCTTGGTGGTACTGAGGTATATTATTTGTATGGCAGGTAATTTTTTGTATTAAACATCGAAAATATAGTTGCAGTTCCACAGTCAGAAACTATTTCAGATCATTATCTTATCTCACTTACAATGCATCTTAGTACTAATATATACAC
>JBCNYG010000008.1:12492548-12503106 GCA_039654305.1 Porochilus rendahli | reverse complement strand
CAGCCTCCCCGCAATCCTACTGAGGAATAAGCGGTTCAGAAAATGAATGAATGAATAGTTGACACATAGTCCAATTTTGATGATGTCTTAGTTCGGGGAAGATGGGACAAGCTACCATAAATGTATCCACTTTTTGTGCAATATGGGAATTTTTTTTGTTTTTACAAACAAGTAACAAAAAAAAATCCCTAACATAAAATACTCAATCACACAGGACACTAATACTCTTACTGTCACTGCACGGCACTGAGGTGGCAATTTTGAAGTAATAATGTATAATCTTTTGACCAAACCTTTGGTAATGAACTCTTCCCACATATAAAGCTGCTCCTTCCAGTGCCACATACTGTGAACATGAGACGTGCAACGTCCACGGTTTCCACCCCCTGATCACCACAAACCCTAAACACATGGACACAACAGTTTCAAAGACCATGTAGTGTTTGTAATGTTACTTACCTAGAGCTGCTGATTTCTGGATAAAAGAAAAAAATATTGCACTGTCTGCGATCGAACTGAGGTGGTAAGGCGTTGGGAGTGTGTTATTTTATGTATGCAACTTTATATTACAAATATCTGGCTCAAAACCATTTATATTTACCTGAGAGGAAGAAAGTTTTTACCACACGATTGCTGAATATAAAGGACAGTGCGTGTCTTTTAAAGAGGTTAGCTGTGATAATACGTGAATATTAACATGTGAGAAGCAATGCATGAACATATTGTGCTGCATAATGGATACAGATATATAGACATGGTATACAGAATTAACTGATTACTTAACAATGATGCAATGAAATAGAACTAACCAAATTAGTTTATGATTGGTATTTATGTGCATCAAAGACCAGGGGCCTGGAACTTAGTAGGTCCTTCGAACAATACATCCTAAATGGACCATACAGGATATGACACCAGTGGTGTCAACACAATGCACGGATCCTCTGACTCTGTTGCACTGCACCCTCAGTCCTCTGTCTTGCAGATGTACCTTCTCCATTCGATATCCAGAGTGAGGCTGCCTGGAAGACTGTGCATCTGGAGACCCCCTTAAGTTTAACGATACATGGGACAGAGAGGTTAAGTTCTAAAAGGCTGCACAGGTGGTCTGGGGATATGACCATTCAATTTCGTTTCATTTCTAAAAACAACATTCATAGAAATGTTAATAAAATGCTTTATTTACATGCAAACACAGATTCTTTATTTATTTATGTTATTGTGTTTTTAGTACTGTGGTACACACCATTTTTGGGTTGCAGTGATGAAGTCATGAAGTCAATGATGAACACTGTAGTTTGGGGGGGAGGTTTAAGAAGTGCTTCAGCCACCTTTGCTGCTGCCTGGTTTGATGTTTTGCCTGGAAAAAGGTACATATTAATAAATATGTTAGATAGGCTACAATTATCTAATAACAATCCAAGGAAAGGCAATAAAGTACAATTTCTATATTTTAAACTGAACAGATCTCTTACGTAATTTTAAGAGAGAGAGCAAATGAAAAAAATAAAAAGTTATATCAACAGTAGGGCTTGTTATTTTTGATTCAGCGACTTTTAATGTGCTATTTAGATTTCATCCATGCGACGCTGTAGAGATGTGTCAACCACGACAGACCTACAACATCCAGAGCCCTGAGGCATTCAGGACGGATCTCATCCACCCCCGGAGCCTGACCGCCGAGGAGCTTTTTAAATACCTCGGCAACCCCCACCCCCACGCTCTTCCTCTTCCACAGAGGGGGTGTTGGTGGGATTGAGGAGGTCGTCAAAGTAGTGGAGATTCTTCTTTTTCTTCTTCTTCTACTTCTAATTATTTATACATGTTAATCAATATGGGCAAGAATATTTTATCCTTTGTTTAAGGATCTACCTTCTATTCTGAGTATTTCTTTAAAAAATAAATAAATAATACCATCTTGTGTTTCTGGAATGAACTCATCTTGTCATCAGCTGAGAGCAGGTAGCTATTTATCAGTGCCTCTCGTGTAAATCCCAGTGAGAAAAGCCATAACAACCTCCATGCTGACATTTTTCCAGGAAGCTTGCCAGCTTTACAGGAGAGCGAACATCTCGTGGAGCTGTGTATTAAATAGATATATGTCTCCTGCTGTGTTGCCTTCAGTCTCAGAACCCATATTAATACAAACATGCCATATTGCACAAAAAGTAATGCCGTATTATGAGCTTAAACATCCTCAGAGGTCGAGTCTAGAATTCTGATAAAAGCTTGTTGATGGCCACGAGCCCCAGGCTCGGCGAGGGTGTCTGTGTGGAATTTGCATTTTGCATACATGGGTTTTCTCGTACAGTCCAAAGATGTGCACATTAGTATAAGTGTTTGTTCCACACTTGATCCCTAAGTGTGAGTGTGAGTATGAATGGCTTGTGTGTTGCCCTCTGACACTCTATAAATATAAATAAATGAAGGAAACGTTACAATAATAAAAATGCTGTACTGCATACAATCCAGAAAGTTATTCCACTCTCTTTGAATGTATATGACGAATAACCTGCTCAGCTAAAGCCTGAAGCTAGGAACCCATTTTCATGAAATATTTCTATATTAAAATTGTGGAATAATTCTGCTATAATATTCCAACAGATCAGAGTGTGGGATTTTCTTTTCTCATTAGAGCTCTCTGTGAATTGATTTGGATATCAGCAGCATGAGCCTCCAGTCCTCCGTAATCACCTGCAGTTCTACATGCTCACGTGCGCAGAATGATGACGTGTTCCTCAATGCTGCCAAGTACATTCGACACACACACAGCAACACAGGCTAAATATAGCTGTGCAGCACTGGAATCATGGTTTCCTCCTGTAAGTGCAGGATCCCTCTAAGTGAAACAACCCCCAACACACACAGAGAGAGACTTGCAAATTCACTAGCTAACAAATTATATATCTACAGACTCTGTTTCTTTACAATCTTTAACTTCAATAATATCACTGTGAGGTCTGTAAGTGATCTAAGTGATCTACTTTATGTACCACATCGACTGGATCCACAAACCAAAGCAAGTAGAATATCTCTGCTGCGTTTACAGAAATGCTAAATGATATACAGGGCGGCGTGGTGGTGTATTGGTGAGTACGTCTGGCTCACAGCAAGAAGGTCCTGGGTTCCAGTCCTGTTCCCTGACATATCTAAGTGGAATTTGTATGTTTTCCTTGTGCTTGAGAGGGTTTCCTTCGGGTACTCTGGTTTCCACCGGCAATCCTAAAACATGCACATCAGGCTAACAGGCTGTTCCAAATTTCCCCTAGGTGTGAGTGTAAGTGTAAATGGTGGTAAGGGTCTTGAACCTGTGATGGTGTGCCCTGCCTTCACCCAGTGTCGGCTGAAATAGGACATGTCAGTGCACAGACAGTGCAACGTTGCATCTGTAGAATCAATTCAATTCAGTTTAATGTGTATAGCGCTTTTTACAACTGACGATGTCACAAGGCAGCTTTACACAGTAAAATTAATTTAAGGAGGAATTTAAACATCTTTCTACAACCCCCTACATATCTCTAATGAACAGGCCCGTGGCAACAGTGGCAAGGAAAAACTCCTTCAGTTGACACGAGGAAGAAACGGTGAGAGGAACCCGGCTCAGGAGGGAAACCCATCCTCATTTAGGTGAAACCAAAAAATACAAACAATAAAAGAAAAACTTAATTTCAGTCCAACATGTAGTCCATCTGTAAGTCCTGAATAACTGTAGCAAAAGAGTTAATATCACCAGCAGTGAAAAGTCATGTTCACAGTTGCTGAGTGCAGATCTAACATGATGAACACACACCAAGGGGAAGCACTGTGGTGTAGTGGTTATAATGTCTGCCTCACAGTAAGAGGGTCCTGGGTCATGTTGGTACTCTGGTTTCCTCCTACAGTCCAAAGACATGCACATTAGGCTAACTCGCTGTTCCAAATTGCCCCTAGGTACAAACGGTTATGTGTGTGTGTGTGTGTGTTTTGCTGCAATAATCTGGCGAGCTGATAAGAGGTTCCAACCTCTCCGCAACCCTAATAGGGTTAAGCTCGGCAAATGAGTGAGTGAAATAGTAAACGATGAACGTGCCTCTGTATTCTCTGTGATGTCAGATTCTCCGGAGGTATTTATTTCACAACCAGTACTTTCATAAAGACATGAGCCATGAGTGTGTCAGTGACAATACAACCCACCATACTATCAACCCCACGTTTCACCTAACTCAGAGGCATGGTGGGTAAAGGTGTTTTCCAGTTTCCTGAGAGATTGATATCTTTCATTGCGTATCCCTGTCTCTTGCCCAGGATTCTGGGAATAGGATTCCAATCTATTATGACCCAGGCCAAAGAAAAAGTGGGTACTGAACATAAATTTAATAAATGAATATATGACCTCAAGCAGCCATGAGAGTGAATGCACTAATCTCTAATAGGATTAAGAGGTTCAGTAAATAGATGAATAAATGAATAAACTAATAAATGAACAATTGGAAATAAATTTAAAAACTAAGAAATGAATTGTTAAATGGATCAATTGATGAATTAATAAATTATTAATTGAATAAATGATTATTAAGTGAGTGAATTAACTTTTAATGAACAGTTGAACAAATGAGTGAATAAATAACTGAACGAACTGTTAACTGAAACAAATAAGTGAAAAAATTAATTAAATGAATGACTGAATAAATACATATGAATTAACGATAATTTAGTGAATGTATTGAATGAATATTTGATTGAACAAATGAATATAAAAGTTTTTGAAATAATGAAAAAATGAATAAACAAATATATAATTAACTGACAGAATGAATAATTGAAAGAATAATTTAATAATTGAATAAATTAATAACTGAATGAACAAATTATTTAATAATTTAATTTATTAAATTATTCATTAATTCATAAAATTATATATTCATTCATGAATGATTGAATGGATGAATGAATGAATATATAATGGGGGACTGAATGAATGAATGAATGTAGCACGACAGTTAGCAGGATGGTCTATGGATCGGGATAGGAGAGTTCTGGGAATCCAGAACCACACAGGAACTTAGTGTTCTTGTCCAACAACACGCCATGCTGTATGGTTTTGCCCTTTAAGGCTACACTAAATCCTGTTCTATAGAAATAAAGCTTCTTTCCTCCTGTGTTTTAATGCTTATTAGTTCTTTGCTTCAAATTTACAGCTTCAATAAAATAATTCCCTTTTCACCGCTTCCGGGTCATCACCGGCACTGGTGATTTCAATCTTAAAATGACACTACTTCACATACTCAATAAAACTGCCGTGAACATGACAGGACCAATCAGTGAATGCTCACAAGTGGGTTTCTGAGTGGTGAGTCAACATGGTGCGGGACTATTAACCTGAAGATCCCAGGCTTCAATCCAGGTTGATGCCACAGCCATCCATGGCCCAGAGTCCATGGGAGCTCCACTCTCCTCCGTGTCACTTACAGCAATCACCAGACAACAATGGGCTCATGAGTTGGCTGAGATGCTGCTCACATCTTAAAAAATACTCAATTTTATTCTACTGTAAATTTCCTAATAGTGGCCTCACATTTCTTCGTCAGCATGGTGGCGTCTGCTCCTGGCTTTGAGTCCCGGCCTCAGTGAGGGCATTTCTGCGTGGAGCCTGCAGGTTCTCCCGTGTGCTTGCCTGGGTTCCCTACGATTCTCTGGTTAGGCTAACTGGCTGTCCCTAATTGCCCCTGGCTGTGCAAGTGAGCGTGAATGCTTGTGTGTGTTGCGCTGCGATAATCTGGTGAGCTGTTCCGGGTTAATACCGCCTTCTCCGTGATGGCTGAGATCCTGGTACCGCGACCCTGGTAGTGGGATTAAGCTGTACAACAAAACAGTAAGATCACTTCCTTCAATTTTGAACTTGGATTATATAAAGCCCAGAATTCTCTGGGGTCAAAATAAAAACATCACTTACACAATAAAAAAATTTACAATGACATCAACACCAGAACAACTCTTTTACCATCAATTATAAGTTTCTTTATTCTGGTACAAACATACAGAGCATTTTCTAAATATAGACTTGTAAATCTCCACTTGAAAAAGTGAGCACCCATGAGGGAAATGGATGGCCACCCAGTCTGTGGTGTGTTGGAGGCAGTCTGAGGTTACAGGATAGCACCAGCGGGACTGGAGTGTTCACCTCATTCGAGTTCCTGCTGGAGGAAAAATATTTGATCTAGTCTGCCTCCTATCCACTTCAGCATAAATCTTAGCGGGAGGTATGTACGAGATGGTTGCACAATGATAAATCGAGGATGCCTAAAACCTGAGTAGAAACCATATATGGGCTTAGTGTCGACCTTAGCATGTCTGCCAGAAACATACGAACTGAAAATGAACTTGTGCAGAAAGGTTTCTATTAAAAGCTGGGTTTCTAAGGTCCTACCCAAAAGAATTAAATTGAAAAGAATTAATCGCTGAGCTCTGGAAAATTACCTGGAACAGCATGGAAACAGCCAACAGAACTTGCACATTCCCAAATTTTTAAACACAGGAAGACAATTCAAACTGCCTTATCAGGATACATCATTATTCACGCCAAGCGAGGCGGCTATCACTGAATAACCCGAGACACGACGAGGAGAATATTCAGCAATATCCACCTCTCCCTTGGTGAATAATTGTTTTTGTTTAAGTACATACTACACAAGACCCTAGAAAAGGCATTTATTTAAAAAACTAAAACCAAAAACGATTCAGGCGTATTTGGGAGTTTGCAGGCGGATAAGTAATTACTGAATGAAGTGAAGTATGAATTATTCATATCGATAGTGTTGGCCCTGCAATGGTCTGGAGAGTTGTTCAGGGCGTACCCCACCCTCATCCAGTGTCGGTTGAAATAAGCTTCATCCTCCCTGCAACCCTAATAGGATTAAGCAGTTTGGCCAATGACTGTATGATGAGATGAATTATTCAGATTGACCTATGACACCCTGCGAGATGTGAATGATTCTTTATATCCTACAAAAGCCGAATTCTGTAACTGTTCTATTATTCATTCAAAATTATATTCAACTTATCTCACAACCACACTGACACTCACACCTAGGGGCAATTATCAGCAGCCAGTTAGTGTAATATGCACGTCTTTGGAATGTAGGAGGAAACCGGAGCACCCGGAGGAAACCCACGCAAGCACAGGGAGAAACACCCTCGCCAAGCCCAGGACTCGAACCCAGGACCTTCGTGCTGTGAGTCGGACATACTAACTACTACAACACTGTGCCGCCCTTTCACCAATCAGGAATGAAAAAGATATTTTAAAGGAATAATAATATCCAGAGATAGCTATCTGATTGATATCGCTGTATTCCTGTGTTGTATATTTTAAATAGCTATAAAGCTGTCCGGCTGTGTGTGTATTGCGTCCTGGCGGTACCTTCTCGGTAACAGTTAAAGAGTAATAAAAGCGTATCCTAATTAGGACAGTTTTTAAAATTATGATGTAATTAGTGGAATGCCTGTTTTTACCCACAGTAAGACTCTCCTCTAAACTGTACTGATTAATCTGATTATTCTAGCCATACATAGTAACATTCAGACAGACCTAGAAAACTATCATTAGTTCAGTTTACATACATTACAACCACCAGAGAGAAGCCACATGTCCACTGAATGAACACAGTCAGTCATTTCTTTTTCTTTATAATGAACTGTAAGAGGTTTGGTAAAGAAAGAAAAAAAAAAAGACAGCACAGCTAGGGGGGCATGGGGTGTCTTACTAACAGCTGCTGGTGTTCTGTCACTCATTTGACCATACTGTGCTTTTACACACATTTCACTTCCAAGCCAGTTGTACACCAATGCATCAAGTTGAACCGCTGACCTTATTTAAAAATGCCGTGTCATAATTATTACCCACATTTCGGTTGACAAAATATTTTGGAAATACTCAGTGGCCTAAAAATAAAATTTTATATTTCTTATTGAAATTGTTTTTTAAATCAAATTAAAAGGAAGTAGAAGTTTGTGTATGTGACATGGAGTGGATGGGAATAGACTGCTGTGCTGACTAAGAAATCTCATTTATCTCATTAACAGTTCTCAGAGGATTGAACTTTTCATCACTCCTTTAATTTTTTTTTTATTGAATTTGTTCTGTTTGATAACACCATGAAATGTAATGTACTTCACTTTCATCAGAACCATGACACCGGCCCTTTAATTTTAATAACAAATGCAATGTGAAATTTCTGGACATGTCACTCAAGAACAAACAACAACAACAACAACAAAAAACCTTCTGAGAAAGTTACCCTATTTAACTTGCTATGGATGATACGAATAAACAAGGGGTGTTTGCTCCAGCCAGGTTGATGCGGTTATGTGTTTTTTGGAGGGTGTCTGTGCGCGGTAGCTTCGACAATCGAGCCCTTGTGTCTTTCAGCACTCGAGTTCTAACGACACAGCTGAATCCGGGACAGGAATGCTAGCCTCCCTATACCACTCGTATTAAAATAGGCAGTCTGCTAAGTCAGCTCCATGCTGTGGGACAACAGCTGCTGCGAATGGCGGTTGAGGAAGACGTGAATGGAACGAAGCAGAGAGATCAGCAGAGCCAGTGTACTAGGTGCACACAACTGACTGTAGATTACAATCAAAATAAGACAATGCTGTTACTCTGCTCCGCTCATCCTCGAAGTTTAAAACAGAACTCTCGTTCTCGGGTGGATCTTCTGCGTAGAAAAGGATTTGGGGTTTATTGGAGCAGTTACAGTAGGACACAGGTACGGAAACAGCTGCCATTTAACATGAAACAGTACAAGTCAGTAGGGATTAAAAAAAAAAATTATCAGATGGGTGTTTTTTTGTTTTTTTTATAGATGAACACAGAACACTTGCACCTCGCGGAACGGATCCTCTTTAAAGTGCAACAATGAAATGTGGCAAACAAATCAACACAACACTTTTACTCGCTGTGATCATTACCATTGGGCTATTCACATATTCTTTAAAAATAAAACAGATAAACAACAATGTGACCAGCCTAGATGCTGGCTTAAGAAATCTATGGACATCGCCGTTGGTTTGCCATCTAAATGCATGTTCTAAAAAAACAAAAACAAACTTAAAAAAAAAAAAAAAAAAAACTAAAAAAAAGCAACAAACAGTAAGAAATCACTGTAGCATCAACACAGCTACACACACCATGTTTAAAGAACTTAATAAATTAACAAACAAAAAGTGGGGAAAGCATGCACAACACCACAATTCATACAGAGCGGCATGAGCGCCGTCGCTGCAGTTACTTCAAGAGCGAGTTCAATCCAACAGTGCTAACATTTCACTCATACCGTGCTAACCATCATCCACTCATTTGGCGAGCCACTTAATCCAATAAGGCTAGAGCGAGGCTTGAGTCTATCTCAGCTGTGGGCAAAGGTGGGGTACAACCATAAACAGCTCGCCATACCAACACAACTCTTCACACTCACAATTAAGGGCAATTTGGAACAGCCAATTAGCCTAACCCTAAACCCACACAAGCAAAGGGAGAAGCAAACTCCACACAGAAACGCCCTCGCCTAGCCCGGAACTGAAACCCAGGACCTTCTTGGTGAGTGGTGAATGTGCTAACCACTACACCACCATGCCTCCTCCTCAATGTTAGAATTGCATGGTTGAACTCTCTCTTAAACTAAAATCAATAAACAGGCAACTTAAAAGTAATAATAATAATAATAATAATAATATATAGAAAAAGCAAATACAATGTAAAATTTGATGGATTGCTGGAGAAAAGGTTATTTGTGTCATCTGAAACAAAATGTACAGAACATTAACATTCATTAGTTATATACTTATTTATATTTATACATATATATTTTTCTCCAAATATTTGAAAAACAAAGATATTTTTAAATTCATAATATCTTCTTTTGTCTTAGAAAATCTGCCCTTGAGGCTTTGAATATATTTTCTACTTAAGGTATTAAAAATATGCTGGTTTGTTCAGTTAATTCTGTCAAAGTAAAATCTGCCTTTATATTAATCTAAACAAACAAAATTACAAGAAGCAACCAAAAAAAACAAAAAACAACAACAAAAAAAACCTTACTTATGCTTTTTTTTAAATCCTTTAAATAAAAAAGGAGTGTGATTTCACTGCCTTAAAGCTGGGGTTGGTAATTTTTGAGCTGTCTATTCAAACCGATATGAGACTTGAAATTGTCAACTATAGCGGTGCAATCTTGTAAAAGCACCAACCAATCACTGCCCGGTGGTCCACTGGGAAATATCCAATCAAACGCTCCCGTGTCTTCCTGACTCTACTGTGCACCAACCAGCAGTTAGAGTGGAGGTTGTGTGTGTTGTGTGTTTGTAAACGGGAGCATGGCTTTGAGTGTGAGAGAGGGGGTTTAGCCAGATCCTGAAGAGATGCTAATATTTGCTAGCTTTTCAGATTACCGGCCCCAGCTTTAACCGCTCCTGTTATCGACTGAGACGTTACCACTTTAACCCCGACACCACCATGCATATTCGGGCCAGGTTTAGAAAAGATAGTGCTTCGTTTTTTTGTTTTTTTTTTAAACTTTAC
>JBCNYG010000008.1:12470396-12482166 GCA_039654305.1 Porochilus rendahli | reverse complement strand
TCACCACAGACAGTGAGAGACATGGCCTGCATTTGATAACCCAGTTAGCTGCACTGGGGGGACAGCAGTGACAACCAGCTGATAGTGGGGCTTGAACCCCCGACCTTGGGATCAGTAATCCAGCACCTTAACCACCAGGCCACCACTACCGACAAGCATATTATGCTATTCTAAATTGTCCCTGAATGCCCCAGTACCAATACTGATATGGCATGGGATGGACAAAAGGATGGACACTAATGCATGAAACGTGCAGATCATTACGGTGACATGCCTCTAGAAGTCTACATGGGTCAATTTCTGCTTCTTGAGACAAAACTGTGTTTTCCCCAAAATTGGGATGGACTGCATCAGTGATATCCAGTGTATCAGAATACTCCTAAAGTCATATTTGTGCTTAGTGGCCTATGCTGTGTATTGTACTCTCTCAGGGGAACAAGCAAGTGAAAGGCAGACATTTTGGTTTAGGATAAGCTGATATCGATGCAAAATAAGGACGGTACCCGTTTTACTCATTTAAATGGATATTTCTGGTTCATTCTCATTGAAATAATTATTTGCCAGGCTTGCTAACAACACCATGTGATGTAAAATGTTAAGTTTTCTGTTATCTCTGCAACACTGGGTTAAATAATGATACATAATATACATTCATCCATTTTCCTTCTCTTACTCAAGGACCAATCATGGAAGCAAAATGTCTAGGAGGGAAACCAAGGCATGTCTCTCCGGAGCTCCTTCTGGGTGGGGTATCCTGAGACGTTTCCAGACCAGACAGGTTACTACTTCCCAGTGAGACATGCCTGGAAAACCTCTAAAGGGAGGCAACCAGGAGGCCCGAACCACCTCGACTGACTCCTTTCCACACAGAATAGCAGTAGCTCTACCTTCCCTCCGAATGTCTGAACTCCTCAACCTATTTCTACAGCTGAGCCCAGATACCCTCCGAAGGAAACTCATTTCAGCTGCTTGTAACATTCTTTCAGTTACTACCCAAAATCTCATATCCACAGGTGGAGGTTGGAACACAGATGGACAAGTAAATCAAACAGTTTTGCCTTTCAGCTCTGCTCCTTCTTCACCATCACAGATTGGTGCAGTGCCTTCATTACAGCTGATCCAGCCCCGATTGGTCTGATTGTAACTCATAATAAATTATATATTTATTTTAAGCTTCATTTGTAGATGTATAATGTTAAACAGCCAACAATCTAATAATGTGTTGTGTTGTTCTGAGTGCATATCAGCTCAATAATTATTTATAAATCAGTGTTTTCAGTTCGAATTTGAACATTTTGTTCTGGCTTGGAATTGAACTCGAATTACTTTTGTATTTACACGTTTAAATCAGCGACTATATTCCCTATGATGTGTGTGTTTAGTTGCCATTCTTTTAATCTGTGGATTAACGCTGAAAAACAATTAATAAGACTTTACCTTCACATTTGCTGGGGGTTTATACTCTGATCTAGTGCTCCATCTAATGGAAACCGACAGTAAAAATATTCACACAACACAAACAACTTTCACACGCTTTTAATTTCAGATTCAGTAAAATGTATGAGGCACATTCAATATTACAGAGAGGCTCAAATTTTCTACAAAAACTTTATAATTAATAAGCAGATGCTTTTTTCAAAATGGAAAAAAATGCCAGTGCTGCCAATTTACATCCTAAAAAAAAACAAACAAACAAACAAAAAAACCCTTAAAAATGGCTAAACCAGAATTTCTGTATAAATATACTAGAACTCAAATTTTGTTTCCTAAACGTAGCAATTTGGGTCAGGTTATATAATTTACTTTATCAACAGAACAAGGTATTTTAACTCTTGAAAAATATTTCTGATTGAGTAAATAACGTGCATTATTTTTTAAATCAAATGTAGAAATAAATTTCAGGTAATATAATGCATTAGGTTAATTATTCTGTATTTGAAATGCAAGCACTAGCCTAAAACAGGACACTTGGTTATGTGACTATTTCAATTCAAAATATTTTTAGCACAGTCCCTTAACTCTAAAATAAAAAAACAGTCTCTTACTTCAACCCCCCAACCACATTCACACAAACAAATTAATTCAGAATACAAATTAAAAGAGAAAATAAACCTTTCTCTCATCAATGTCCTGTGGATCTGAAGTCAAACAAACAGTAACTGAACACTATAATGGCACATAATACGAATACTTTCAGGGAAGGGAGAGAACAGTCCATTACCTTTAACAATGTCCTCAAGAATTAACTGTCATCACTACTGTGTTTCATGAAATGTAATAAAGTTCAGTCTCCAAAAAAAAATTTAATAAAAGAAAAATAAAAATAAATTATAAGAACAGATAGTGTTTTAGTTTCAATGTTGGATCACCACAAGAAACATTTTAATAACATCCACTGTACCAACCTCTTCAACTGTACTGGAAGCAAGCGTCTAAAATCCCTTTTAGGATTTTGGTTATGGTAGAGCATGGTAAGGAAGATGCTAGCAAGATGCCATCAGGAGGTACGATAGGTACGATAGTGCAGCGAATCATCAAACATTGTTACAAATCATTATGATAAAGTGATCGACATCAATATTTATCACATTTTATTAAGACTGTAGTACGACATCAGTGTGATCAGTGGGGTGCGCACCTCAAACAATTCTGCATCTGTTGTTCACACTACTTGAAAATCAGTGTGATAGGTTCTGATGGAGAGTTCACTGCTGAATCAGTGCTGATGGATCTTCTAGCTTCAATATTTACTACTCCAGATTCCCTGGACCTCCTCATGTCTGTACTTTGATTTGTCTCTCTTGTCTGTACTTTGATTATTGTAGTCTTGGCATCGCAGCAGATGGTAGCATGTTCTTACAAGCATCATATCAGCACCACAGCGAAGACATGGCTTGTCATAGGTGGATATACGCTGCTAAGCTGCCTTAGGAATTAATGTAATATGCTATAGTGCACAATGAATATAACTTCAAGATCTAAGAAGTGGGAAATTTTATACATTGTGCTCTGCCATAACAAAAATCATGGATGTGGGGAAAGGGGTTTAACACAGCTCACCAAACTCAAAACACAAAACACTTTCAGAGTAATATTAAGTCTCTGCTGTGAGCTGGAATTTCATTGCAGCACTAAAACATTTTATGGGTAAAATAAAGCCATGACATAAAAATATTCTATTTTTGTGTTTGTATTTGGTTGTATATTTGGTCAGTCAGGCTGTACCCCAGATTTATGTAAGGACTGCAAGTATACAGAACATATGATTTCCAGACTTTGTGTAAAGCAACACCCACACAGGAAGTGAAGAGTGACTTGTGAATCGCCTCACCATTAAACAACACGAATCATGACAAGACAAATAAAGTGTCAGTACCCCTGTTGCCTAGGTAACCCTTGTGGATGTTTTCCCCTCTTAAAAAGCTTTACAAGCATGAGCTTAACTTGAAGTTCACAGGTTTGAATCCAGGTTGATGCCACAGTCATGAGTCCTTTGTAGCTGATTGGCCGAGTTCTCACAGGAATGGGGGGGGACACGCCATTTACCTCAGGGTGTTGTGCACGCGCATTTAGGAGCAGCACAGGAGTTCATAAAGATATGACTAAATTAAGGGAGAAAAATGGGGAAAAAATCTTTAATCTTTCAGAGTAAAACTGTGAGCATCACTGAGCCGGTTCTCTACAGTAATTTCATAACACACTATATTATATTCAACAAAAATATAAATGTAAATATATCTTGTTTTTGCTCCCATTTTTCACGAGCTGAACTCAAACACAAACGGTGTGTGTCAGAAAACCAGTCAGCATCTGGTGTGGCCACCATTTGCCTCACACAGTGCAACACATCTCTTCTGTGAAGAGAACACCTCTCCAATGTGCCAGATGCCATCAGATGTGAGCATTTGCCCACTCAAGTCGGTTACAACGATGGACTAAAGTCCCGATGGGGACGACGAACAACCAGATGAGCTTCCCTGAGACGGTTTCTGACAGTTTGTGCGGAAATTCTTTGGTGATGCAAAGCGATTGTTGCAGCAGCTGTCCGGCTGGCTGGCCTCAGATGATATTGGAGGTAAAGATGCTGGATGTGGAGGTCCTGGGCTGGTGTTAACACATGGCCTGTGGTTGTGAGGCTGGTTGGATGTACTGACTAATTATCTGAAACGCCTTTGTAGACTTATGGTAGAGAAATGAACATTCAATTCACAGGCAACAGCTCTGGTGGACATTCCTGCCATTCCTGCATGCCAACTGCACGCTCCCTCAAAACTTGCAACATCCGTGGCATTATGCTGTGTGATAAAACTGCACATTTTAGAGTGGCCTTTTATTGTGGCCAGCCTGTGCAATCTTCATGCAATATATAAGAGAAATAGGCCTTTTGTGTAAATAGAAAAAGGTTTAAATCCTTGAGTTCGGCTTATGAACAATGGGAGAATAAACAAAAGTGTTGCACTTATATTTTTGTTAAGGATACAGTAACTGGGTTTATTTTAGTTCCTTATATCGTAATAAATAACTTATTAGTATTTGTACTATTACCCTGCCCTCGTCCAGAGTCGGCTGAGATGGGCACCAGCCTCCTTGTGACCCTGTTCAGGATTAAGAGGCTTAGAAAATGAATAAACAAACAAATTATTACTATTATTGTATGGCGAGTATAGAACAGAGACTCTTGTGCATCATGAACCAGGAAGAGTTAAACATATTCGAATATCAACTCAGGCGTCTACGGTTATTTTCCTTGTAAAATTTCAGCTCAGTTGAACTCTGCACAATGGGGCGCTTGAGAAAATTTCACCTCTTGACGCTCTTATCGCTGGAGTTCCTTGACTTTGTCACTTGTACATTGTCACGTGTCACTCATCACTTCCTGTGTGGACACAGCTTTAAACAATGCCATGTTCTTTTTAGGGAGCAAGTGCTAATCTAATGGTACAAGTTTTAAAAGCATCACCTTGTAACCCATCAGATAAAACTGAAAAGCTTTGTATGTATTAAAACTACAGAGCTCAACACTTCATAAGGTATAATCACACTCTCCATTGCAAGGACTAAAGACACATTTATCTATGGGAAAGAAATTACCACAAAATGGCAAAAAACTAAAACAAAAAACAAAAAAGAGCAGTTCCTGCTGCCCCTGCTGGCACTCAGTTGTCTATCGGCACATAAAAAAGGTCAGCAAAGGCTTTAACAGATGACCACGGAGCCACACACCAACTCAACACACCCACAGCAAACAAAATCAGTGTCAGCACCAATGATGAATGAAATCTGCAAACTTCATACATAAAAATAAGGGAGAGAGTAATAGAAAAAAAAAAAAGACTGAGTGGTTAAAATGGAATCCTTGTCCAAGCTTAATCGGCTCCATCAAACAGCTTCTGCCAGGCTTTGAGCTAGTTTATCACTCCTGCATTCCACAGTCCTGCTTGTACCTGCAAACCCCACAAATTGAGAAAGCCGTAAGATTCCATTGCAAGCCGTCACATGTTCACATCCTCTGTAATGCAAAAAAGAAAAAGAATTTTGAAACCAAGGGGTTTTGTCAAGAAAAAAAATAATCCACTTTAGTTTAAATTAACCCCAAAACAATTACATGAAGAAAGGAACCACCTGTCAAGGCAATGATGAACAACTTATTTCATAACAATGGCCTTTCCCATAATACACCGTAAAAAAGGGGTGTCTAAAAACAAGTTAAAAACACTAAATTTGAGGAAAAAGGTACTCAAAACAGGTGAAATTTCTGTCCATGCAGCAAGATAACTTCACTTGACAAGATTTCCTGATTTAAGATTACAGTGTAAAGTTGAACACTTAAAATAATAAATTAACTCTTAAAACAAAATAAATAATCTAACACTTCTAAATCTATGTTTTTTAATCTTGGTAAGAACCAAGATGGTACTTGGGACGGACCAGTGGGTGGGACCTGAAGGCTCATTGGCTGATCTGTCATTACTTGCTGGCTTTGATACTCACCAGTTTTAAACATACAGAAAAAATAGCAGTGGAGTGAAACTCTTTCAAAACACTTTTACTCCGTCATGGAATATAATTATATAATTTTAAGATGTTTAAGATGAGAAGTTAAAAGTTATAACTTAGAATATGTGGTTGATTTTTCAAGATGGAGCATAATAGAGCATTTGCTCTGAAGTATGCAGAGATGTACGGGACTGTTCACAGAGCAGAAATTCATGAAATCCTGCTAAAGTTATCAGTTCAAATGCTACTGTAACATATCTGTTAGGTTTTACCTTTTGATTTTGTGTAAACTGAATACTAAGAGAAAAATACCTGATTGCACTGCAATTCAAACAAAGAACTTCACACATGCTCAGTTTTAGATACCCCCCACTCCCTCAGACATCACCACACCCCATCAGGCCTGAGGAGAACACAGGAACACAAGGTGGTGGCTGATGATCTCTTTTTATTTTATGATTCTTCAGACTTTTATACACATTTACTGGGGTAACGCAACATAGCATTGGTTAGTTCAAAGGACTACTTGCATTTCACACAGGACAGGCTAGTTAGTGTGTTTTCATCAGAAGAGGCGTGGCTAGACACTATGCATTCACTCTTTGCAGGGTCTCTGATTTCTACATGTGCTCCTTGGTTTACAGAAATGAAAGAAAACAAACAGCACGTTCCCACTTTTACCCAACACTAGCAGAAACAGAACTTTTTCCAGATCATAGCCAGTTGTATCCTCAAGGCTAAATACAGACTGTCTGCATTTTGTAGATCAGTAGATCCTCTGTTTGTTATTTCGCCACTGCGAAGACACACAGGAAATTGAGAAATATATTGAAAAAGTGGGTTCTTAGAACGGCCTTTTCTCACCATTGTCAATAGCTTTCGCCAATTCTCCTTTGTCTAATGTCCGAACCATTTGAATATTCGTCAGTTAATGATAAGTATTTATCTCTAAATGTATGCTGATTTTACATGATTTTATGCTGAGTCTCATCACGGCCATGTTCGCCATTTCATGATGTTGCTTTCCGCTGGTATAACCATTGCCAATCATTTCAAATGACAAAATTAATGAAACCACTGTGGCTTTCAAAAACGTAGAATTCCACGAATCCGCGGAAAAATCTCATGCCTAAAAAAAATCAGTTCCCACCAACAATTGCAATACACACACAGCATGGTCAAAGATTTATGGACACATGACCATCAGACCCATACAAAGGTTCTGTCCAAAGTTGAGAGCACACAGCTGTGCAGAATGCCTTCGTCTGCTGTTGGGCTACAATTTTTCTTAAGTAGAATCAAGAGTCTCAAACCTGTTCTAGCATGACTGTCCCCCCTGCGCACACAGAGAGCACATCCAACACCATATCCTTGAAGCAATGACAGAGCTTGAGTATATATATACATGGTGCGTGTGGGTACTGCTATAGAGATACTGAATTTCACTGTTTCGGGTGAATGAGAAAAAATAATCATACAGTAGGGACATTCAGTGCTAATTCCTTAATTATATCCACTGCACACAAGAACACATTAGTATTAAAGTGTGAATACATACACAATCACCTGGGAGAATAAGAATTTTCATTCATTTCTTTTTCAGAACTATTGGTACCCTTCAAAAAAAAATTATAATAATAAATACAGGAAAAAGGCAATAAGGGATATTTTATATTTAAACAATGCAGTTTTATGCTTAAAGTAATTTATTAAGCAGTGGATTTCAAACACTGGATTTAAAAGGACTGCCACCCTACACTTAATATTTGATGATTTTACAGAACCCCTGGCAAACATTATGGAATCCCCATACCTCGAGGATTTTTTAACTTTTTTTTTCTTCTTCATATCAAATATATAAATCACATATATAGAAGACCCTCTAAAGGGGAGGTATGATGCTTTTATCTTCACATAAATGTTGTTAAAGTGTTGAATAGCCAGTTTGACGAAGCTAGAGTATCAAATAACGAGGTTATTGTATGCTTAAGTTTCCCTCTGGGATGTTTATGCAACAAGGGTTACACAAGGGTTTTTTAAGTACACTGTTGAGTCATGTGCTGGACCTCTCATGGACCTTGTTTTTTTTATTTCCACCATACATGTTATATATCCATATTGAGAACCAGATTGATTGCTCACCATGTGTTTGATTTGACCTGCATTTTCTGAAGAAAACCTTTTTTGCATTCATAGATTATATTATAATCTAATAGATAAAGTGTAATAATACTGCAATTTTATGTCACTGAAAGAATAATGTATTTTTATTCATTTCAGATTTCTATTTTTTGTGCACATAAAACATTGCCATCATGATCACTGACTTAGTAGCTAAACAATCTGGGGTCGAGTCGCTGGGGCAGTTAATATCCTGTTGTTTAAATTACATCTCTCTTGTTGGGGCCAGGTTTCTTTGTATTTAACTGAGCCCAATGATTTGTTAAATTCTGCAAGAATCTAATTTTATCTGCAGACTTATTTGCATATTTAGACTTTTGCTGGTATCTGTTTTAGAAATGCAAATTACAAGGTGATTCTACCGAATGCCGAAGGGGTTATGCGATAGCCTTTGCTGTCTGTCTATCCATCCGTCCATGTGTCCATTACAGTCCATATAAAATCGATATCATGATCGTCGATCGATAGCTTCCCCAGAACCCAGAAACAAATGTGTGTCAGAAATGCATCATGATGTGAGGCAAAATGTTTTCAAAAAGCTTGATATGTTAATTATTAATGGAGATATTAGTTAATGATTATTTATAATTTTTGCAGCAAATGCGTTTTGGTGATCCTACACTAGGCCTCCATGTGTGGACATGAAGTTCTATTTTTAGTTAATTGTAGGGGTTACTAGTTAGACAGACACAAAGGCAGGGGGGGACTCCTGTGCGGTGTAGGGGATACAAATTACATAAATGCTTCGCCCACAAATGCCAGGGGTGACCCCCCTTTGATTGTGGGGAGACATGGATTTCATAACTGCCTCCTCTCACAAAAGCCGTGCAGGGGAGGGGGGCATGCATAGTGGTTAGGCAATGATACATGCATTCTGTCACAATAATGTCACAAAAAAAAAAAAAAAAAAAACCACGTTCAGTTATGTGATGACAGCCGAGGGGTTCAGTGTGCTTTGCACGGTATCTTTTTCTTTGTCATTGAGTAAATCCATCATAGGTAATCTATAAATCTGGAAATATACACTGTATATACAGTTAATAAAATAGTTTAACTTAATTCGTTTGAGGTTTCTCAAGGACAAAATGTTCAGATATTATTATCATTTCTTTGACTTGTTTATTTGATAAGAATTGAAACGTTTCGGTTAACATCCTCTGCTGATTCACGGGAACAGCTGACAGCTGATTCTGGAATTTTTTGCCAGGGGTTATACAACGTGACCCAATCAAACCTCCCAAATTTCAGAGATAAATTAAAAAATAAATCATTAAAGAGAATGAAACTATTATTTACCAAATTAAACTATTTTAATACAGTTTTTATTCATCATGGTGTAAAGATGATCCTCCAAATGATGACCATCCGTTTCTGAAGGCTGTCATGGCTCCTGCTGAACAACAACCTTAAGGGCTTCAAGAGTTTGGGGTGGATGAGTATATACTCATGACTTAGGGTAGCACCACAGAAAAAAAAAAATCACAAGGGGTGAAGTCAGTGGAACCAGCCACCATCTGACATCACACACTTCCACTGATCTTCCAGCTGTGTGTGCCGTAGTCAAGGTGTTCAAGTTGGGGTTGGGCCACCAACAGACATCAGCACCGCCTCTCCTTCATCGCTAAAGTTTCATGTGTGATAATCATTAGATTCTCTTTAACCTTTATGTACCTTTGAAATGTGGGAGATTTTTGGGGTCACTCTGTGTAAAAAGTTTTGCTCATTTCTGCTAAAAGGGTGTCAAGAATTCTGGAGTCTGTAATGCTAAAGTGCATGTAATACTCAGCAAGTCAGACATCGAGGTTAGAACTTTTCTGAGTGTCATTCTGTTCTACATGCAGATAAGTTGAAAACCGTGAGCATGAGGAAAAGTCTTCAAAGTGTGTTTTGAGCATCAAAGTCCCAAAAAATGATCCTATGTCCTTGTTCAAGTAAAGCATTGTGCAGGTGGCTATATGCAATGTGGAGAAGTGAAGGGAAATGACATTTCACACACACTCATGCTGAGCACTGAACTTGTTTTTACCTCCAAACACTTAACAGTAGTTTTCAATCGCATCAAAGAAAGAAAAGTGAAGAGGAAAATCTAGTGTTGACGTCAGAGGAGAAAAAAAGAGAGAGACAAAAAAGAAGAGCATCAAGTTTAGTCAATATTACCAAAACTAAGTTACACAAAATCTTTCTACAGAACTCACAGAACTATAGAACATTAATAAAACTTTAGACACTTAAGTGATATTTCACCCAAAAAAGACACAATTGTACGTAGAAATAGAATCTCTTGGTTTAATTAGCACAGTGTGTAATTCTGGGAGCTCTACTAATGTACAGTTTACACTAGACGACTTCAGCCATCAGACCTTATAATACATATATAATACCTAATAGGACATTAAACCCAAACTTAAAGCTTGCATGAATAGTCAATGTCTGTTTTGAATGTCTGTTTTATGAAGAAAGAAAAAAAAGAATCATTTTCTGTGGTTTCCCCTCACTTTGCGCTCTCACTGGCTGTAGTTCATCCCAAGCCACGACAATATTCACACCACAGGATTATGGAACAGCGCAGATATTTAACCTGATAGACATTATGGAAGTATCTGTGATTTGTTGGTGTGTGCTCACTGAGCGCCTGTGAAACAGCTAACTGTAAATGATTGAGTGTCTATGTGCCATCGTAACACAAACATGGATTTGCCTCTGATATGGGGCATTAACCAGAAATTCCCCAAAAACCATCTGCGAGTAGAAAATCAGGGTGAAAATCGTGTAGTGTTAGCAACATAAAAAGGTGTTTAAAGGTGAAAGATCACTACTGCTTGCACTACCTGCACTACTTCCCACTTAACTAAGTTAAGGTGGTTGTGTTTGTGCCTAGAGCCACAGTGCTGTACCTTGGGTGGAGTTCTTCTCATTTAGGAGTTGGGTCTGGCTGTTAGGAACGATCTTAATCTCTGGAGAACCAGGGCTCTGTGATACCCGAGATGCCATCAAGGCATTGAGGTATTGTAATCGGGTTACCTGTGTGAAATGGGCAGAAAACAGCTATGTCACAGGCAGAAATAAGAAAATTCAAGAACAGGAATCCATACCTATTGGTTACACTGCATAATGCTGCCGAGGATACACTTGGAAACCAACTGTACCAAACATTATAACTAAGGTTCTGTCTTTTAAAAATGCTACATCTTACTACCACACCCCTTTTCAGTAATGTTCAAATAATTCTTGAGACTGCATTGTTTGTGGTCAATATCATGTGGAACATCTGAAAATGAACAGCAAAATGAACGGACTAGTGAATACAAAACATCCCCGAGGTATTAATGAGCCGTTATCACGTTTCACGAGTCACCCCCACCAATAACGCAAACTAGGTGCTACTTCTAGGCTAATGTCTCAGCTAAGTTTTACGTTGGTTCAACTTGTGAGAGATGGTTTGCTATTCCACGGACTACACAGGCATGTCGTTATATCACTGCCAAAAATGGCACAAAACGTAACCTGGCAACATCCCGCTCATGCATGCTCGCGCATGCTCTCTCTCTCTCTTATATATATATATATATATAAATATATATATATATATATA
>JBCNYG010000008.1:12451713-12464092 GCA_039654305.1 Porochilus rendahli | reverse complement strand
GCATGAAGCCCAAGCTTTTATGTCTCAAACCAGAAGTTCGTAAAGTTAATGTACGACAATGGACAGGAGCAGCACCTCACCAAAAAGAACCAGTAAAAGGTAAGAGCCTTTAGTATGCATGGAGTTTGATCATCTAAAATGTTGCTCACTGCTCCTTTACTTGTAGAACAACTTGCCCCAACAAGTTCACCTCACTTCCGGGAAAAAAAGTTTTTTATGGTCATTTCTGTTAAAATAAGCTCTGTATTGCTTAAATGTATTACATTACATTTGAGTTGTGCTGTAAGGATGACCAATACTGGTACACTATAGGAAAAAATTTTACAGATGTGGTTTCTACATTATAAATACGAATCAACACGGATCACGGCAACGTCACGGATCACAGGCATTATGTTTAGAGCAGAAGATTTGATTCTGCACGAATCTGATAACAGTCACAAGGTGTTATTACAGGTAATACTAATTTAACTGAAGCGTGCAACATTACCTGATACCATCTTACGCTGGAGATACTTTGTGTAGCCTCCTGCTGAGACATGTAATATATAGACATCACATTGGCTTTGTTGCCCTGTAAACACGATACCTCACAGAGCAAAAAAGCAAAAGTGCTTTCTATAAACAGTTTTATGGGACCTGGTTAAACTTATTCAATAATACGATTTCATTAAGTTACCAGAATATATACCACCGTTTAAAAGTTTGAAAACACAAACGTTCATCCATCAAATTAATTACAAAATGAATATAAAATACAGTCAAGTCATCAACAAGGTTAAAATTAATAATTTAAAACCAATAAAAAAAATTCGTGAAATAATAATTTTGTCCTTCAAACTTTGCGTTTGTCCAACACCCTCTATTTGCAGCTTTTCCAGCAGAACCTCTAGCTGGTACAGAGGTACAGTCCCACCCTCGATGGAGACATGGACTGAACAACTCACCTGCAGCAGCAGAATGAAGTAGTCCACCGGATGATTACGCGTGTAGAGGTAGTGGTCAGGACTCATTTTGTTGTTTGGGTCAAACTTGACTTCTTGATTGACACTGGGATGCCGTAAGAGATGAAATAAGACTTTTTCTGAGACGCGCTGCGGGCAGAAATGCTCCACTTCTGTGAGAGGCAGGACAGAAAGACAGGAGAAGAGTATCACATCGTAGAATTACACCCTGCCATCAGAATCATGAGACTTCACTATTCAAACCTTGTTATATATAAGAAATGAAGAAGTATTGTTAAAAATAAAACAACTAATACAACTGTATGAGCTTTAATTGTACAGGTGCTAAAGCTTCTGAGGTAACATCTGGTCTGCACTGAACCAGTCAAGACCAACTACGACAAATCAATGTTGATGGGATCAAAAACACACAAGACCTGTTATGTTATTACTCCTAATGTTCCACTTTTACTGATATTCAAACAAACACTATTAACACCAAAACCACTTCAACCAATATAACAGTTTGTTTTTTTAAAAAAAAAAATACCAACCCCATCTTCAGTAATAAAATACTTTCAAATACTAATTTTAAATGAGCAAAAAATATATTACATAATAATCAAGTACAAAGTATAGTCTGTGAGGTAAACATAGATTAAAATGCTTTAGATAGTCATACAGTTATCGGTTGGGTACATATTGATGGTCTGATCTTTCATAGTCGCTCCTCTTCAATACAAGAGACTGGGGTATGTTGGGCTCATTAAAGATGCACCCAAACTTGGATTACACAAATCATTGCTCTTGCACTGCACAATCACAGGCAGCAGATGAAATGAGGCTCAGCTTTTAACCAGAAAGTCATTCAAGAATTAACCAATTTAAAAGAGAAGAGGTGAAAAACGAGCAGTTCAGGTTAAAGTCTTCTTCAGAAGTTTGCTTGTTTAACAAGTGTGTTGAAAGCTAGCTAATTTAATTGAGTGTTTGTTTTCTTTGTTTTTCTGTGAAACATTTTTGCTTTCTGTGAAACTAATCAAAGTGGATCAATTCAAATATCTTGGCAGTTTCATCAGCAACAACTACAAGTCAGATAAAGAAACAACTGTAAACATCCAAGCCGCTCCATGTGCCACAGGCAGGCTTAGAGACTTACCTCTGCTTCCTGTCTTGATCGTGTATAAATTTTTAGTGCTACTTAAAGCAATTCATTTAGAAAATATAATGCAAAAAACAGCCAAGGAAATAAATGTAGGAAGGAAAAAAATATTGCTCAAATTAAAGATTAAAATCACAGTACATAGTAAATAAAGAGATTAAAATCACAGTACAAAAATAACAATCACAAATATATAAGTATAAAGTTCACACCTCTGGAGAGAAAGCGATGTGTAGCGAGTAGAAGCTGCGGAGATGTGCGGATCTTCACCTCGCCTTCAGGAAGCTTAAAGAGTGAAAACTCCTCCTGTGCTGTATGGGGCTCCAAAGGAATCTCTGGCGGAGGAAGAGGACGCTTCACTTTCATATTCACTGTGGGAGAAAGGAAAAGGGATGACGCCCTGGACGTGATGCATTCAGATGTTAAGCAGTGTCCACACAATAAGTGATGAGCAACACTGTGAATCACCAAATCACTTCACCACTAAAGTCTCATCAGTTCTTGTTGCCTAGGTACCCCTCTCACATTTCCTGCTAAAAAATCTTTTACAGTGAAACAATGAGCAGCATCGTGCGATGGATTGAACTCCGTACCCGCCCACCTCGCCTCACTTGAGAAAATTTCACATCTCAACACTCATTTCACTGGTGTTCAGACACCGGGAAACACCTCATATACTCACTATAACCATCAGACTCATCCAGGATCTCCGACTTGATGATCTCCTCGATCACATCTTCAAGGGTGACCAGACCCAGTACCTCATAGAAAGGATCTCCCTCTCCCTCGTTATTCACCCTCTGCACGATGGCCAGATGAGAGTTCCCTGAACGAAACAGCACATTGTCATGAATGAAGGGATTAAAAATTAATTCTTGTTTTTATTTACAAATAGAGCATTAAGTAAAGGTGACTGGTGGTATCATTTCATCAGCTCCTGATAGATTTCTGTATTGATGGCTGTTTGAGGCTACGGTCTGAAGTGAAAGAAGGAAAGATTAACACCGAGTTTTCTTTTCAGCGCCTTTTACTCGCTGAGTTCCGCCTTTACTTGCATCACCTGTCTTGGTAATTTAATTATCTGTTTAACGAGTTCATGCTCCGTGTTACCAATGATGTAGTGGTTTGCATGTTCACCTCTCAGCAAGAAGGTCCTGGGTTCAAGTCCCAGGCTCAGTAAGGAAATTTCTGTGTGGAGTTTGTGTGTTCTCCCTGTACTTACGTAGAATTATAGATATATTATATATACGTAGAATAGGCACTCTGGATTCCGCCCACAGTCGAAAGACATGCACATTAGGCGAATTGTCTGTTTTAAAATTGCCCCTAGGTGTGAATGGTTGTGTGTGTTGCCCTGTGATGGTCTGGTGAGCTGTTTAGGGTGTACCCAACCTTTGCCCAGTGTTGGCTAAGATAGGCTCCAGTCTCCACGCAAACCTAGTAGGATTAAGCAATTCGACAAATTAATGTTCCGTGTTACCATTCCTTTTTTTTTTGGGGGGGTATTTTGCTCAGTGAACATTTTTATGCCTAACTCAGTTAGAATGTGTTTTTTTATTTTGTGCGAGTCTAAGTGGAGGTGTATGAGCCTCTATTTTTGGGTTTCAGTTTCGTTATTGTGCGAGCTTTTCATAATAGCCAAACAGCATTAAGTCAGCAACGGGGTAAGGACACAGGACAACGAACAAAGTCATGTTCCATGCCTATGGGGCTTCACTCAGGAACTCTGCTATGATTTCAACATCAGATTACTGCCCTGTCGCAAACCATCTTTATTAATAGTGTATGTCACAGCAGGAGAAAGTAAACATGTCCGGGACAGGGGTACTCCAGGACTAGGTCCGGGAATGGACGACCTAGATGAAGGTACACCTTTTTAAACTTACAGAACTTGACTTGAAAATCACCTTTCTTAAACTCCTCAAGCATGGAGTCCAGCTTGGTATCATTGAAAACAAAATGTAGTGGGTGGTTGTAGAACTTGGTGATGGTACTCATGGGGTTGCAGTCTGCAGGGTCCACCAAGGCCAGGTCCTTGACGTACAGAATGTCCACGATGTTCGAGCGCTCCTCCTCATACACTGGGACGCGTGTGTACCCACTCTGCATGACCTCAGACATGGTGTTAAAATCCAGCACAGCTGTAGACGGGAGCATGAAGCAGTCCTTCAGCGGTGTCAGGATGTCCTCTACAGTCTTATTCCTCAATGTTCCGCGCCTGAACTCCTCCTTGACAAACTCGCTGTATGGGTCATTCACATTTGTCCGAATCAGCTCCATGACTTTCTCACGCACGCCACAAGTGCTTACATCTCGTCCAAGGGCCAAGTCCAAGACGAGCCCTAAAGGGCAAGATAGGGGGCACGTGATGATCAGACAGCTCTGGGCAAGCCATACGAGACCGGGGGCAAGATAGAAACCATAACCAGAACTTATGATATGGGGCAACAGCTCTGCAATCAGGAATACGAACGCAGCACATGCAAACGCAGCTGGAAGGATGGATCCGAAGGCACGGTAGAAAATCACACCAAGAACTGAGTGGCCCAAAGCACACAAGAAGAGCAGGGAGCACAGAAGGATGTTTCCTCTCCTGCGAACCGGTTCCAAGCGTTTCGCCAGCTGTCTCTCATTTTCCGAGCCACAGCAGTGCAGGACATGAAGCTCCAGAGGGTCAAGCCAGAGCAAACTGAGATGTAGGCATCTTATCAGTGAACAGATCAGGACCCCCAGGATGATGATCACAACCAGACCCCAGGCTGGGATCCAGTCAGATGGTGCATCCGGGTCTTGTATACGGAACCTATCCATCCCAACAGCCTGCCAGGTTTTCCCAGTGAACACACACAGGCAGTGGAGGACTGGAGGGTCAGAAGTGCTTTCATCTTTAATATGAACTTGGATTAACCCCTCGTTTTCCTCCCCAGCTTGAATCCCTCCGTGCACTTGAAGAGCAGAGGCGTTGCGCAGTGTCTCCTCGTTACACCAGTCAGAGACACTCGGAACCACTTGAGCGAACGCGACCCAAGTTTCATTCCTCAGGTCCGAACCGAACAACCGGAGCTTGAAACTGTAGCCTCGTGCAGCAGTCAGGACTCGCCCGCGCATGCGCACTCCGTCGCTAGCCTCCTCCAGTCGCAGGCCCAGGACGCGCGGTGATATGTTTTGGCTGTTCACACCAGACCCAAACCAACAAACCGACAATATCATTAGTAAAATACGGAGCTCCGTCGAGCTGACCACCATATTGGAACCTGGCAGCTCGGGTTGGTTTGTTAGTTTTGTTTTAGTCGCTAATCATGTGACCCCCTGACCGGACTAGCCTCCAAACACTTTTATTCTGGTTGCCATAGAAAACAACGACAGGAACATCCTCACGCGCTCGGACATTCTGCGTCACAAGCGCCACAAAAAAAAACAAGAAAACGAAACCAAGCAGCAATACAAAAAGGAGATGTTTTTATCCTGTGCACTCGTGGTAGAAATGAACAACACCGTTGTGTATGTTTTTTTTTCTTTATAACGGAAGTACGTGTAGTTTTTAACGGACCAATGAGAAGACTGTGTGCGACCAATAGGACAAGCATTACGGTAAAAAGGAAAGCCACGCCCACAATGGCGTGTTCGGTACCCAGTGTGAGATAAACAGTGATGGTGATGGAGGTGCAGAAATCCTCCCCTTTCGATTTTTTCCTTTACATTTCAACGAAAACCACAAAACACGGATCATTCACTCAGATATGTACTTTTTAATTCAGTCATTCAACACTGGTACAATTTAAATGTTTCATTGATTGATTGGATTTCATTGAATGTAAACAAATGAATGCATTACATTTCAGATTTCTGAGCTAACAATTATTTCAAATAAATAAAATTTATATAATGAAGCAGGTAAATTTCAAGAATAGTCTTCAAAACAAACAAACAACAAAACCAGATTACTTTATTACTCAGAGAGGGAACTTCATAAATGTAACATCTATGAACTATTCTCTCATTCATTTATTCATTCATTCGCAGAACCGCTTAACCCTACCACCGTCTCGTGAAAGCTGGAGCCTATCTTAGCCAACTCTGGATGAAGGTGGGATACACACTGAACAGCTGGTCAGACCATCACAGGGCCAGGGCACAAAGAACCATTCACACTCACACCTAGGGGAGATTTGCAACAGCCAGTTAGCCTGACATGCATGTTTTTGGACTGTGGGAGGAAACCGGAGTACCCAGAGGAAACCCATGCAAGCACGGGGAGAACATGCAAACTCCACACAGAAATGCCCTCACCAAGCCCGAGCCTTGGACCCTCTTCAAAGGCCTTCTTGCTTTGAGGCGGCATGCTAGCCTTTAAGCCACCATGCTGCCACTACATGCCTTGTAGTGCATTCTAAACCGTTAAGGGGCAGGCTAAAAACTGACTTCATTTGCAACACAGCTCTTATATTCTTAAAGCTCACCTGACCTGCATCCATCACGATTATTAAAGATGTAAAAATAAACTATAAAAATCTCATTTTGATGAGCATTTCTTTGTGTTTTGTGTATTATGTAGCAAAAATTTCAAAGGTGTTTGAAGAGACACCTTTACACATCTCTTATGCACCTGCAAGCGAAGTTCACCTGTGTTAGTCTTAAAAATAAACTATAAAAATCTTGTTTTATTATGCACTGTGAGCCGGGTGGCAGCCGAAGGCGTGGCTTCTGCCGGACTGATCCTCGGCTGACTCTGGCTCTTGGGACATGGAATGTCACCCTCTCTGGCAGGGAAGGAGCCAGAGCTGGTGCATGAGGCTGAGAGATACCGATTAGACATAGTTAGGCTCACCACTGTACCACTGTGCCGCCTATAACCTTGGTTTTGACGGACAATATAACGCAAGGGTGAATTTTACTGTAGACTTTCTTATTTATTAAAATGTTTTCAAAACATCAGTTTTATTTTCATTTATACTTTTTTCAAGGTATTTGTGAGTTATGATTAGCAGTTCTCTAGGGACCTAAATTAGTATTTAATTTAACATTAATAATTAATTAAATTAATACAGACAGTTGTAAATGATGCCTCATAGTATGTTTTGCAGTGTGTGAATACTGGCATACCAAATCATATATTTTCTTTCTTTTTTTAAATTAAAAGTAAAGGATTTTAAACAAATTATATGTTATACCTCCAGAGGGTAAACTGTTAACCGAAACAGCAACAAGTGAATTTCACAGCTAATAACCAATAAAAACCAAACATAAATAAAAAGCAGTGTGAAACTACACATTCAGATATTTCCACATGTATAAAGTGTTACAGTATCAAGATGAATGATAAAAGTGGAAATGTACTGAAGGCTATTAATTATGAAACTTAAAGTAAATATCTACCCTGTTACCTGGTAATAAATGACCTTTGATATACTTTTATTGTGTTGCTTACTAATAGGTCAGAGTGTGAAGATAACACACACACACACACACACACACACACACACTTTCCTTCAACAATTCTTAATTGAATAACCATCTACTAAAACGAAAATATTACATCAGTGTTTTAGAGAAAAATACAACTTTCAAAAAATTAACAAAAGAGACATTTTCATAGAGAAATAAACATCTGAGATTTATTATTATATTCATCAGAACTCCTCCAGCAGTCCTTCAGAAACACTATGTACACATCGCTTTAAATAGAACAAATATTAGTGGAAGTACAGTACATTTGCTCGCTACACTCTTTCTTTTAAACAAACAGACATTAATAAACTCAGTGTTTCATCATCACAGCTCTGCAAAAAACATGGGAGGTGACAATACCATATATGATCTGTAAAAGAAGAGGGAAAATAAATAAATGCTATGACGTGCATAGCAAACAAATGGAAGACAATCATGCATCTACAAATAATGTGTGATTCTTGACTGTTTCATGCATAAACACACACGATGAATGGCTACAAACACTGAGGAGGAAACCATGCACGATGGAAAATAAAACCACCCCACACCTGCATACACACAAAAATCTTCATCATCCTCCAGTGTTGACAAATAAGCAAACTGAGGATGCTTTAACAAACAAACAAACAAACAAAAAAGGCAGCTACATCGAGCAGCCCATCCCAACAGGGCCACTAAGAAAAAGTGCCGATGAATATTAAAAGCTGATTACCTGCTGGACCTCTAGCCCAAAGGAATTTCATTACTTCTGAGCTGCAGGATTGTTTCATTCCACAACTCAGGGCCCGAAAGGGAAAGATTTTACTCTTAACAAATGAGATGCAGCAGATTAAAGTGCAAAAAGCTTTGGCCAGTGTCTTTCCCTGTGAATTTAAATGTGTCCTTTAACCTTTGGTCATGTTAAACAATAAAGAATGGTCATAACTAATATGCTCATGAAATCCCATTTCACAACATTAACCCCACTTTTTGGTTTAGATTAAAAAAGTAGCAAATAGTTCGACACATGCAGTGTTAACTGAGGTAAAGAATACACCACTTTCTGGTTGTGCAATTAAAGGAGAAACAGCCATCACTGAAAGTTCATCTCAATCAAACCTATAGATTCAAATCTTATATTTAGATAGCTTCTATTTTAATGATTTTATTGGCGGGTAATTAAAAAAAGAAATTCAGAATGATCACACCATCAGGACCCAAGTTAACATAGAGAGTATTTCAGGTGTCTGTGTTTAAATACATGGATCTTGGTGTATATATAATTTCCCATTGCACAAGAAATGATCTTTTGACACCTCCAACACAAATCTTTCAAACCACATGAACGTATCAAAATCCTATACTTGTTAATTTGGGCCCTGATGATATCATCATTAGGCTCAGTTTTCAAATACCCCCCCCCCATAAAATCGTTAAAACAGAAACTTTCAGCAAAAAATTAAACAAACAGAAAGAAATTAATCCAAATATATGAAAGTGCTGTCTTCTCCTTTAATTATAATAAAGCCAGGCATTAATCTGTCCTTTTATTGCACTTGCACATCTTATAAAGGCAATGAAATGCTTATAAAGAATTTAAACTATTCAAAAACTCATTCCAAAAATCATTGCTGCTGATCTGAATAACTTGCTTCATCTGTATTTAAACTGGTTACCAGTTCAAAATATGAACTGAACTGAGCAACTGGAACATGAATAAGAAAAATGTAAGGAGGCTCTACTAAAGGAGAGGATAGTACTTATTAAAAGTGAATTTCATTCAATTCTCTCGATTAATTTCTTTCTGTTTATGTAATTTTATGTCTACAGTTTCTGTTGTAAAGATTTTAGCAGCAATTATTTGAAAGATGATGACATCAGGGTTAACATGTAAAAGTACAGGATTTTAATCCATTCATGATGTTGATCGAGTTCAGTGGAACTGAAGTATTCAGAATCGATATTGCTAAAGCAGCGTTTATACTATGATATATAATCTGGTCCTAATAAACTTGTTACATTGATACAATCTGTTTCTTAGTTAGTTCATCTCTAGTAGTTCAGCTTTCTTTCATTTTCGTATATGATGGAAGGAAAAACACTGAATTTACAGCTTAATCCAATTCACAGTGGATTCTGTCTCAGCACCAGTAAAGCTACAGCTGTTTTCAGTCTGGAATGTATTCCTAATTTATTTAAATTACCACAAAATGTTATCTAATGAGAATAACTTCTATAATAATAATAATAAAAAAGTAATATAATTGCTAAGATGGTAAAGACTGTGCTTTGGTACTGGACAGATTTGGCCAAGCTTAGCCTTTGAAATGAACAGAATACAGATGTGCCCTGATAAACTTTAACCATAATACATTATTCCAGTTCAAAAAGGGATTCTCTGTCTCTCTCTCTCTTTCTCTCTCTCTCACACACACACACACACACACACACACACACACACACACACACACACATTAATTTAAATCACAAATAATTCATCATTTACTGATACCACATACTGTATTCTATTCTCACTGACACTAGTTAGTATGGTTGGGTCTTTTGAATTGCTTACCACTGGTGTCGGGTCAGAAGCCACTACATAACTATCAAATATTTATAACATTCTAAATGATTTGGATAACAATTAGACATACCATACTGTACAGAAGTTTTAGGCACCCCCTTTTTTTTAACCAAGCATAAACTTACATAAGTTACAAGTTTTAAAATTTTTAATTTTATGACCTCCGCATTATTGAGTCGGTACAAAAACACTCCTTTAGATTCCCAAAAATGAATGTTCCAGCAGAAAATGAAATGTGACAGAAAATAAAGCAGTATATAAACACAAAATATCACTTTTCAGTCTAAAACAGAATGAAAGCTGCTGGGATTTGCTCCAAAAATAAAAAGTGAGAGTGAAGATCGAAACCTCCAGTGGAGCTGTGGCTGGTTTTGTTAGATCCTCAGTAAAACTTACAACGCATTACCTCATAAAACTCCACATATTCTACCTGATAATACCCATTAAAAAAAAAAAAGAGCAAAGTACTCATTTATTGCTGTTTGCAGCACTTTATATTCCCGTTTTCATGTGGAAATATTGAAGTTTATTATTTCTGCCAGCATCTCTGCTAAATAGCATTTCTTCAAAGGTGCCAAAACTTTTGCACGGTACCATACACAGTTTAAACTGTAACATTATTAGTAAAAAGCCTTGAGAAAGCACTACGTGTACTGTAGAGCTGATAAACTGATAAACGGTGTAAATTCCTGCTTATACTGAACAGGGTTCAACACGGGCTTCACTGAAAGAACCTTGGTAACCCTAACTGATGCCCTCGCAATCTATACTACGTCACTCAAACCCTAGTGGGGAAGAAAACAGTCTGGTATAAATTCTTAAAGGTTATAAAAGTGCTCATCTTGCATTAATTCCTCATATAACGTTCAAATGTTATATCAAAATGTCCCTAGTGTATCAATGCGATCATTGCATGCTACACAAACACTTATCCAAAATATTACATACAGAGGTGTGCATACATGTTGACCATGCAATATCTGGACTTCTAGCTTCAAAGAAAAAGGCCCTTATGACCCATTAATGAACTCAGTGTCTCAAGCTATCTCTACCTCAACCTGGCATCTCTTGCGCTTTTGCTGTAGACAACTCCATTATTGATTCCTCTGAAATCCCATCGAACGAGCCAATGGAGAAAAAGGGGTTCATGCAGGGAGGAAGATAGAAGATCACCTGTATAAGTGCTTCTGTGTTACATTGCATATAGTTTGTAAATGGCCATGTATACATCTAGATGTGTGTGCATATATGTGCAGGTGCATGGATCAGTGTGGTCCACTCTGAAGCGTCGCGCCAACCACGGCTCCCATCGGCTCCTTGTCAGATTGTGCTTTCTGTGTGGGCGTGGCTGTGAGAGATAGTGTGGATATGCAGGGGGGGAGTGCTAGTGTTTGGGTTGTTGGGATAACTCTGTGACTGTGGGTGGTTTTTAGATAGAGGGTGATGGTTGGAGTTAGCACTGGTGTTGAGGGTTAAGTTGGAGTAGGACAGGGCTTGGGCAAGCCGGTGTCTATTCAGGCTGTTCTTGTCATTTAGCAGTGCTGTAGTCTCATTTGTTCCTTCTCTGAGAGCCAATGGTGCTGTGCTGCAGGTCGTGGAGGAAGTGGGTGGAGTCAATGGTGGTGCAAGCATGCTGTCCAATCGAATGTGATTGCTCTGCGGTGACTGTGGAGTGCTGTCCAATTTGGAGGCCAGAAGGCCGTTTTGGTAGTGAGCACGGTTGATCTGAGGAAAAGGGTGAAATAAACAACAACAACAAAAAAAATTGAATTTCTTTCAAGTGTACATAGTCCTTTCCTGACTTGTGAGCAGCCACAATGCGCAGCCACAGGGCCTCAGTGAGCTTCTTTGTCTTTTTACCCATTAAAATGTATGTAAATGCCATGAATGTCCTCAAACCAACTGTAGAGAGCTGCTGTTTCTCACCTGCTGAGTTGATTAAAACAGCTGTTCCCAATGAACCAGGGTAATCAGGATGCTTTAGAACAGCTTGGACTATTTGGAATGATATAGAACTTTTGATTTTCCCAAAGATTGTGACAGTTTTTAAAGGGTATGAATAAATTTAGACAAATGTAAATAAATTCTGAGAAATTATTTTTTGACACAATGATGTCTGTTGTACTCTTGGGAGAAGCCTGTCTCATTTCTGGTTAAAAAAAAAAAACAAGAACAAACAAACACAAAACCTCTAAGACAAAATTTGCCAGGAGCATGAAGAATTTCAGGCTTGACTATGTGTGTGTGTGTGTGTGTGTT
>JBCNYG010000008.1:12435166-12445670 GCA_039654305.1 Porochilus rendahli | reverse complement strand
ACACACACACACACACACACACACACACACACACACACACACACATACATACATACATACATACATACATACATACATATATTAAATTTTTCTGGAAAATTGGTATTTTCAGTGTCTTTGTTTATAAGTCATACTTTTACCCCAGTATACTTGTCGGAGTAAATTATTTGGTTCTCATTGACACCAAACTTTCACCAAAAAATTATAGAAAAGTACTTTTTTACTTTTTTTATTAGGAGCCCTTTTGGATAAAAGTGGTGGTATATAATCTTCACTGCGCACTACTGTGTATTAGAATATTTACACAAAACGTCAGCAAGTCGAAGCATGTCGAAGTCTGTTACAAGTTTCTACATTTGTGGTCAGAAATTTACAAAAACTCAACAAAGACATGAACATCACAGTATTGGTCTTTCAGTGATTTCTTTTCACTGCTCTTTTTCTAGGAGGGAGTGATTTCATAACAAACATCAATAATTATATTTTAGTTTTCCTGAAATCAACACAGGATCAAAAACGTACACACAGCAAAATTCTAATATTTGGTTAAACCTTCCTTAGAGGTTATCACCTGGACAAGCTGCTTTTGACAGCCATCAGCAGGCTTCAGTCAGAGCTAAGGCAGGATATCTCACCACTCTTCTTGACATTCGATTATTTATTCGCCAAACCATTTAATCATACTAGGGATATAGGGCAGCTGGAGCCTATCTCAGCGGACTCTGGATGAAGGGGCGGTGCACCCTCAACAGTTCGCCAGGCCATCACAAGTATATCATACACACAACCATTAACAAACACACTCACACCAAGGGGCAATTTAGAACAGCCAATTAGCCTAATGGACATGTGTTCGAGCTGTGGGAGGAAACTGTGCAAAAGAAACCCATGCAAGCACGGGGAGAACATTCAAACTACACCTTTGACGAGCGACCGCAGGGCCTTCTTGCTGTGATGCGGACATGCTAGCCACTAAACCACCATGCCACCTTTTCTTGAGGGGTGAGTATGTTGGCTTTCTGCCACGAACACAGGCTGGCATCCATGTAAAATCTACCCTGAAAGCCAATTTTTTAAATTGATTTTAAAATGAAATAATCTACTACACTACTTTGGAAGATGGCTGAATTAACTTGAAAATATTTCGTTATTGCCCTTTAATGATCATATGAATTCTGATGATCATATCAATTCTTCTTGTTGATTGTTTAATAGAATATTTCTTTACATCTTGGACTGTCATACTAAGCATTTCACTGCATATTATACAGTGTATAATTTGTACGTGATGAATAAAATTTGAATTTGAAATTTGATATGACTTGGCAGCAATCTCGGAATCACCACATGTTGACAGTCTAGAAGTAAGTATTGGTAGCCTCTATTTAAAGGTTCATGATTTCTGATTCTTAACATTACAGGTAGGTAAAATCTTATCACGACCCTAAAAGACATTCCAAATGATCATTTAAATCAATTCCTTACTGTATACACATATTCATTTCTTCTAATCCTTCTATTTCCTCACGTTTACGCATCCTTGTTTTACGGCCAAAGTTTCCTTCAGAAGGCCTTCACATTGTCCATGCGGTCACCTACAATCTAATCAATCTTGAAGGTGTTGTTTTTAGAGCAGGGGATTGTTCCATGGATGTCGGCTTATCAGTTCATGGTAATGTAAAACTCCATTGTAGACAGTAACAGGGCTGTTCCAGAGGCTTCCAGTGCATAGCAAGCCTTTGCCTTCATAGTTCTTGGGCTGCCCCTGACCATGTGCAACTCTCTCAGCTAATGTGACTATCTGGGTCTTCTTTCAGTCCATGGTGAAGAGGCTAACCTCTAAATAACTTGTACTTTCATACAATTAGTGAACTGATATTGGAATTTACAGTTTAAAAATGGCTCCACAAGACATTCCTGACCGTTATACAGTAAATCAATAACACGCTTTATCAACTCTGCACTGAGCTGCTCACTCTCTCGTTGTATTGTGTGCTGGTCATCAAATGAGCGCTGCCTAACAAATCCATTTCATCTGGGTACTGAGATGCTACCAGCTGCAGTGAATAATGATCACTCAGAAATATAACAGGGCTTGGCCTTTTTTAAGATTAATGACACTTTGGAAATTTTCCCATCACTGAACTAATAATCTAGGCAGGTTTATGCACACATTTCCACCCTATGTTGATTTCATCCATCCAGGAATTATCTGAAAAGATAATCTGATGCAGGGGAAGCTGGAGCCAATCCCAGCTGACTTCAGGGCACCTACTGAAAGAGGCCATCACTCTATTGCGGGACAAACACAGACAACAACAAACATTCACACCCTCATTCACACCTATCTGCAATTTAGAGTAGGCGGTTGATTTCCTGTACATGTCTTGGATATTCATGTCCATGATCAGTGTACGTAAAGTTTTGACTGCAGTTGTAAATATCATGAGTTAATCTGCTGGCTCCATCTGTAGGTTATGTTAAATGTTTATATCATTTTAGTACTGTCGTGGATATACACAGAAATCAGCGTGGAGTGAAGCAACCGGACCGGATACTGAGCAGACAGAAATGAAGAATGTCACTACACATGGCTACTAGTTACAATCAGAGAAACGCTTCACTGACTTAACAAAAATTATGAGAGGCATGACAGAACACTGAACTGAACTACAACCCCTTGCAGAAATTATGGAATCACCACACTTAAAGAATCTTCACTATGGTTGGCTCAGTACAATAATTTTGGGTTTGGGATAGTAGAATGGTGATTATACCAACTGCAAATAAATCTAAATAGTAAAACTGTTTTAATAAACAGCAGATTTATTTCCAGATGAATAGAGGCAAATTTATGGAATCGCAGTGTAACTTTTCTAAAATATAAGCCAGCATGGATCTGAAAATACAAATTAGTCTGCAGTAAAAAGAAAGTGCTAACAGACCTTAATAAGCTGTTGGACTTTGTTGGGCTAAATGCAAAAAAACAAAACAAAAAAAAGAATTGTCAACTGAAACGATGGAAATTATTATAAATCTCCTACAAGAAGAAAGTCTAACACAGAGTGGGACAAAAGATGCTAGTAGAGACTAGTCAGCTGTGTCTAATATTTAAAGCAAGCATATACAAAATGGGAAGGTCACCAAAGGATGCCATACAGGTAGAAGAAAGAGAAAAGAGAAAACTCAAAGCAATAGCCTTGAAAATGCATGACAAAACAAACAAACAGAAAGAGGAGTTAATATTTATGTCATAACAGTCAAAAATCAGCTGAACAAAATGGGATTAATGCATAAAAAAAACTAAAGGAAAAAAACAAAAACAAATTCTGTTTTGTGATAAAAACATCTGCACTGGCCAAGAAGATGATGGGGAACTTTTGTTTGGTTCTATTCTACATATAAAGAATACTGCCTGAATCATTTTTGATGTGGGGTTACATGTCTGATAAAGGACCACGGGAGGCGGTAATCATTACCTGACTAGTCAGTGCAGAGTTGCACATTCAAATTTTGCCCACTTTTCTCACAACAGTTTGAAAAAATACTAAAGAATATAATGTTAGTTTTTTCTCCAGGAAAGGCAGATCAACTCAGACAAGATTGCTAGAAAACACTCCAGATCTTAAGACGATTCAAAATTCCTAGAATTATTTAAAAAACAAAAAGGTCTACAACAAGGCTCCATCCAGCAAAGTGGATTCGTCCAGTGCTGAGAAAGGAGGAACAAGCTTCAAAGGAAATTTTGTTCATCAGTAAAGTCCAACAAATTACTATTTTTCCTCCTGTTGACCATTCCATAATTTCTTTTCCCTCAACATTGTTTCTATACTTTTTCAATTCTATTAATCTGGAAAAAAAATATGCCATTAAAATTTTGTTTAATTTGCTTGGTCAGTTTCATGTAGCCAAAATGTTCAGCTATTAAACAAGTTGCGTGTCATAGCTGTGGTTTGTTTATTGAATATAAAATAAAACCATCCAGGGTGAAGCTCCTTTAAGCGTAGTGATTCTGTAATTTTTGCCAGAGGTGGGAGCGCTACCTTTGCATTTGATTCAATTTAAGTGCACGGGCACAGGTGAAGAAGGCAGAGCAAGGTTGTAGCAGAGTGTGATGTTAGGAAAGAATGGGGAAATGACTCTGGTAGAGTTCAGTACATTTAGGGAATCAATGTTATAGCCTGCAAGTCCAGCAAGTCACATTTTCACAATGAAACTTGAACCCAATATGTTCACCTGCCCAAATTACATTAACCCATAACTCAGAATAAATCATATTCACAATACTATAAGGTTTAGGATTTATTTTGCATATAACACTAGGTTTTTCTGCCTATAACAGGCTACTAAATTGGTTCTTTGGTTTGGTGGTACCTTACATTTAATTGGAATACAAAGCTGTTTCTATTCATCATGCTAAAATGAGTTCAAAAGAAAAGTTAAGACTGAGAAAGATGGGCTCAGTTCTGCTTCCATCCCCAAAGTTTAAAAGACAGCAGTTCATAAGAACAAGATCAAGAAGAAACCATTGGGGGCAACAAAGTTGCAGGCTGGCAAAGGGCGAGAATGTCTCTTCACAGACCTGGATGATTGTCAACTCCCTCAAATGTTACTCATCAAGCATAAGATGATATCAAGTGACGTAAAAATGTTCATTGGCAGCTAAGATTGAGCGCACTGCAAGCATGATTTAAAACAGGCTTCTCCAGGAAGTGCTGTAGGCCAATGAGTCCAATTTTCAGTTTTTCCCAATCTCCTGATCCTCTAATGGTTAGATGGACACCTGGAGATCTATAAAACACAGTGTCTTGCACCCCCTGTGAACTTTGGAGGAGAATGGGTGATAATCTGGGGGTCTGAAAACAGTCTTTTTTTTGTTTGTTATTTTTGACCTGTTCCGATGCTCTAAGTGACCATATTTTGTGAAATTTGGGGAAAATGTGAGCAGTTTATGGGATAAAACAAATGTGAACAAAAATGTTCCTCAAACACATATCTACAAATTTGTGTGCGAGTGTGTGTGTATAAAGCAAGGCTATATGTATATACACATCCATATACACAAATACATACACACCACCACAGTAACGAATTTAACCTCCACATTTGGAGATTGGTTTCACTGAATAATGTACTTGCTGAACGAGGGCTCATGTGAGAATAATTTTTTTGGATGATCTTTCTTTGGTAATCTCTTCAAGCATCACCCAACTACCCAACAAATTCCCATGTTAGTGGCACGTGGCACATGGCTCACCCCGCCCCCCAAACGTTAGCTTCCAAAGTGCAGCGGTTTACCTGGAAAGCGAGAGAACAGAGAAAACCTCTTAAGAGAAAGCCGCCGTGGTCGAGTCTGCACCACGGAGGGGGACAGAGGGGGGGTGACAGCTGAGCAGAGAAGGAGGGAGTCAGGGTGAAGAGACAAAGAGGTTTTTTAAACATGTGGTCAATCACAAAATAAAATTTGAGCACTAAGCTCTTTATTTCTCTTAATCTTGCATCAGACTGTAGACTGCAGATGAAATGATTGCTTCAATATAAACATTTGAACACATTATGAAAAATAGTTGATTATTATTTATTTATTTCAAGCCATCAAGTTTGCGGAGTTTTGTTTATTGCCGAGTTCTAATTTCTCCTTTTCAACAAAGGGAATACAACTGGGTAAATGTCTTGCAATGAGTCGATCGTCCAATTTATTGAGATGATTAAGTTTTATTATCAAATAGTGAAGCTGGAAATCAAAAGGTAACTTATTAAACACATTTTAGAGGGGTGAAGATAATATTATGGCCTACCTCCTCAAAAGCAGACAGATAAATGTACACTGATCAAAAACATCTGGACCAGATGCTGTGCACATAAGAACACATGTGGACACACACTCAAACAGATGCTCAGCACATATAACACCTTAGGGGTAGTGTCGCACATACTGTCTGACACACATATATATAAAAAAAAAAAAAAAAAACAAACAAAAAAAAACCACACATATCATGGAAAGACTTGAAGTTTAAGATTTGTCCAGTAGATGTTAGTAAAAGTTCTGTCTCTGGTCTTAAACCTGTGGATTATTGGACTGGATCAAGACGATGACATGATTATGCTCTTTTTGCTTACTTTGTAGTCTATAATAACATGAACCCTCAACAACCTTTAAACACTGTTCCATTGCCAACAGATAGATGAACAATTCCGGTCAATCTGAAAAGTGGAGCTTTATAGAGAGTCAGTCACATCTTTATAAACTTTACATCACAAGAAAAGTGAGCAAATCCCTTTCACGAGTGTTTACATTCAGGTCAATCTATTTCAGTCTAAAAAATTTAAACGTAAGTTGTCCTGCGGTGTGACATCATAATTATAATTAATATAAACTTTACATTTATATTTACAGCAACTGGCAGATGCTAAGTGCGACTTCTGAAGTGATTGGCGAGAACTTACAAGGGCCTCTGCAGCGATGATTATACCACCGATTGAGAAGAAGAAGGGCAAGTTACATTTATAATTTTAATACAACTGAGCAGTTAAGGGTTACGGGCGTGCAGAGGGCCCAACAATGGAGGACGGCAATACTGCGACTGAACCCCCGACCTTTGGAACCCAAAATAAAAAAACAAAAACTACATAAAAACAAGATATCTTTAATGATATTTGTGTAACTTATTCACAGCTGCTTAACAGTTTTATTCTTTATCTGTAGCTTTTTTTTATAAAATGAACTTTATAAAACAGTGGTCTTCCATGTCACACTGCAGGACGGCATTTTCATTCCAAAAGGGAATTACTGTGATTATTATTACTATAGGACTCTTGTGTGATTTAAACCCTTAAATTAGTAAAATAAATATGTATGACTAAATGTTAAAAGCTTCTACGAACATTTATTTTTAGAAATGTTATTTATTTTATACATGTTCATATTTCATACTTGTTTGAGTAGTCACACCTCAGGACTTTTTGCATGTTTACCACAAAATCAAAAAATAAAAAATTAATCAAAACATTGAACACTTACATAAAACATGCTATTTTGCATTACTGACATGAGTTATGTGAAGGAAGAAACACAACTTAATAAATATACTTGATTACGGTAAAATCAGGTATTGCCCATACAGACTTTAGGGAGTAACTGAACCTAAATGGAGAGTGTGATAGGAGGCCATTGCGTTTCACTCCTAACAAGGTCTGATACTATACAAAAATGTCTGATTCGGTGCTTTTTCCCCACATAGACCACTTATGCAGTGAAGGAAAAATTAGTCACAGGGCGAATTTGATATGGTGACACTTAATAATACAGACATGCTGTACCAGTTGTATGTTTATGTTATATTGTCCAATTAAAATTTGATTCAAAGTGCGCGGTATTTATAATAGTCATTAAACTATGAAGTAAGTCCACAACCCCATACACATTTTGAACTGCTGTTTGACAAATACATTGCTACCAAAGTTCCACATTTTTTCATCAAACAAGTTGAATGACTCAAAAAGTGTTGGTTTGTTCAGTGTAAATGACATGAACCATGCAGCACAAGATATCAAAAAGTCTCACCCAAAGACGACGTAGTTAATGCCATGACTCCATAATAAGAAAAGGGACCGGTCTCAAACTTCATGTTCTCGTTGCCTGCCTCCACTTCCACCCGGCCCTGAACAAGAGAGGGGTGGGGAAGGTGTGGGGTCATACAGGAGTTAGTATAAAAGCATATTACTATATTACTTACTTATAGAACATTACATACTACATAGTCCCATGGTAAACCAGGTTAATCTACCAAGTATAATGAATTTAAAGTTCACACCATATGCAGGGAGACTAATTCATTTTCAACAAATGCAACTTGAAGTCTATCAAATGGCTATCTATCTTCAACCATAAATTCTGTACAGTGGGTTCTGAGATTGAAGCTTCGTCTACACAGGAAGTGATGACTGAAAAGCAACCATACTAAGTCAGTGAATGCCAGCAGAATAAGTGATGAGAAGTGTAATATTCTGGTGAGAACGGAGTGGGTACGGAGGCTAACGAAGCTGAACTTTTACACGAAGCAATTCAAGCAATAGTTTGTATCCTCTTAAAACAAGTTAATTTAAATGTTAATCTTATATCAAGTTAAATCAAGAAAATTACCTGCCCAAGCGTAATTATCTTAATTTAAGAGGGTACAAACTATAATTAGGAAAAATATTCTTTAATATATTAAAAATATTATTCCCTAAACAAGATCAAAAAGTTGGGGGGGGGGGGGGGGCTGGAGATAAGATTTAAACCTTAATTAGATTCCAAATTTTTGCAGTTTTCAATTTGATGGCAGCAACACGACTCAAAACATTTAGGACAGGAACAACAAAAGGTTAAAAAAAAAGGCACTAAAAGGAAACAGCAACTAATATGGTTAATTGGCAACAGATGTTTATACAGATGCTCAGCTGTAAATCGCTCCAATGAGAGCTGGAAATCTTGGTTTTATGAAGCAAAAAGAACTACATCATCTGTAAACAGCAGAGATGAGATCTTATGGCCACCACTCCAGAACCCCTGAATGGCTCGGCTGCGCCTAGAAATTCTGCCCATAAAAATTATGAACAGAGGTGGTGACAAAAGGACAACCTTGGTGGACGCCAACCCTCACCGGAAACGAATTTGACCTGTTGTTACCAAAGCAGACCAAGCACTGGCTCCGCCAATACAGAGACCTAATGGCCCAAAGCAACGGATCCAATACCCCATACTCCCGGAGCACTCCACACAAGATAGCCCGAGGGATGCGGTCGAAAGCCTTCTCTAAATCCACAAAGCACATGTAGACAGACTGGGCAAACTCCCATGCCCCCTCCAGGATCCCAGGTTCAACTATCAGTCGGATCCTCCTCTCCAGTACTCCTGCATAGACTTTTCCGTGTAGGCTGAGGAGTACGATTTCACGATAGTTAGAGCACACCCTCCGGTCCCACTTTTTAAAAAGGGGAACTACCACCCCGGTTTGCCAATCCAGAGGTACAGCCCCCGATGACCAAGCAATGTTGCAGAGACGTGTCAACCAAGACAGTCCTGAGATATTTGTATATGATCGTAATTCTGAACTTTTTAAAACTTTGCATCCTTTTTCATAGTTTCTGGTTAAACCAACCAATAAAACCAGGAACCTCTTTGTTCACAACTCTCTCAAAACATCTCGTACTAGAAAAGAACATCAAGAATTAGCAATGCTCTGTGTTGGAGGTAACTAATTAATCTACTAGCTTACCAGAAATATTTTACTGTACTGACTCCAACAACCTTGTGCAACTTGTTCTCTGCATCACACCAGAGTGTACGTACAAACTCCAGCTTCTATAGCTTCATCATACTGAGTTTGCCCACCTTCAAACAGGCTATATGATACAAACCTTACGAGAGGTGTGGGATCAGTAATCCTAGGATTAGGAAACCAGATCGCAGCATGAATAGTGTATATGCAGTCAGCAGACCACACATGCACAGGCTTCACTGTCACAGTCCTCATATTTTTCACATCTCCTTGCCCCAGTTACAAGTTTCCCTTCAGAAAAGCAGAAACCAGATATGGGTATCTGTTTGCATGACACACGATTGGAATATTCTCACCTCTGCTTTCGGGTGCACACATTAGCGGGAGCTCAATTACACACTCCATTTTTAAAAGCTCTGCCAGCAAATCAGAAGCAGGAGGAAGTAAACATAATCCATTGTTAGCCTGTTTAGCTAAAGTTTGAAGATATTTTATTATTGTACATTATAAACGGATTAAACACAAGCTCATTAAGTTGAAATTTTAAGCTCACATGTAAGCAATCATGGCCGAATGTACAAGCAAATTTTTGTTTGAGGGTAACTGCATATATCTTTGGAGGTAAATGGTCCATTTTTGCAGCCTTGGAAAAAGTTTTGGACATGCTCAAAATTTGGTGTGAATTCAGAGTGGCTCGAATGCGAGTGAACACCTTCAAAAGCAGTTTGATCATTTTGTGTGTATATATATATATATATATATATATATATAAATGCTATGCAGTAATCTATTGCTTTTTTATTTACTTTTCCTGGAATAACTAGTTCAAGTTAAGATTTCCCACACAATCTCTCCTCTGATATTATAAGGGATTTTCCCTTATCAGCATGAGTTGGAAAGCTGATCTAGTCTGTTATGCACAAAATAAATAATAAATCTCCAGGTTTAATTAATAAAAACCTCCAACAGGTAATTATGCTCCGATCTGACATGGAAGGAACACATCGTAGAGGAAGGTGCAAGTTTTTCCATGCAGTTCTGCACTTCACTCTCTCTCTCACTCTCTCTCTCTCTCTTTCTCTCTCTCTCTCTCACACACACACACACACACATCTGTGTTTTAGCTTTTTTAGCACAAAGCTGAGATGGAATACACAACTAATTCAGGTTTACACACACATACATACATACATATATACATACATACATACATATACATATATATACATATACATATA